>LPNX010514250.1:6726-47784 GCA_001517045.1 Pseudotsuga menziesii
GTGTTGTTAGTAGAGGTTTATGAAATATTAGGAAAATTTTGAGACAAGGGGGTGTATAGGGTGGGTGAAGAGAGATAGAGAGAGAGAGGTGGGTTAGGGATAGTTGGAGGATCATAGGGGTGCCTTGGGGATGGTGTTGTTTACCTACACTTGGAGAGAAAAGTTATGCTGGTGGAGTTTATACATAAGTCTTTGGAGCAGTGGAACTCAGAATCCTTTGGTTGCAGAGGAGTCCTTGTCTCAGGCATTGGGTTGTAATCTGAACTTCTTCATTATTGATAATAAAGAGAATCCTTCTTCCATATGTGTTTCATGTGTATTGGTTTGATAATTTTTTATGCTTATGCATCTTATATGTGATTTATCTAACCTGCTTATATATATATGAATCATTTTGTATCTGGAATATTGTTTCTTGACAGGTGAAAGAGGAGCAACCTTGAAGACTTTGAAGGTGAAGTAGAGCGGAAGAGGACTAGCAAGGATTGACCTTCATTAATCAAGTAAGTCTTAATAATCCTCCTATTTCCTTTACTACACTTTAGAGTCAATTGTCTGCAAGTTAATTGAGTATGTTGGTAACCCCAGACCTTAGGTTATTAGGTGTGTAATCCTGTACAACAGAATTGGTGACTCAAATCCTGAGACAAGGACTCCTCTGCAACCAAAGGATTCTGAGTTCCATTGCTCCAAAGACTTCTGTATAAAATCCACCAGCATAACTTTTCTCTCCAAGTGTAGGTAAACAACACCCTCCCCAAAGCCTGTATTTATATGGGTGAAATAAGACAGTTTTCGAAGGTTGGGGAAGTTGTAGCAGTTAAGGAAACTAAGTTAAATAACTTAACTAATCTTCAATCAGTGAGTGTTTTTATGTTTTAATGTTTGATACATATTCGCGGGTATGTAGTAGAGAAACCCGCAAATGATTCACAACTTACCATAAGGGCAACCCATGAATACATGGATTCGCGACTTGTAACAACCGAGACTCATGAGTGATGCGCGAGTTGTATATAAGGATAGTAGTGAATACATCTCAACATAGCCAAATGACAAAGTAACTAGGTGGATGGTGAAAGAATGTATTTCATAATAAACCAAGCTATAGTGTTTTGGGTAGACCTCTATCCATAAGTGTCCTTTTGTGTGCCAACATGAGGGATGTCGGCACTCGGACGGAGAGGTGCCATTCAGGTGTATAACACATACATACATGCGTTTTAATGAATATAGTCATGTACACCAATCAACACTTAGAAAAATAATATGGTAGGATGGTTGAAAGGTAAATGCATCTCATGGCATGCCCATCTATAGCATTTTCACAAAATTCAATCCTAAAATTTCCTTTTGTGTACCAACATAGGGAATGTTGGCACTTAGATGAAGAAGTGTCATTTAGGTTGATAACAGATGCCCCCTAATGTGTAAGGTCAGAGGGAAACGATGGCCGAAATATATTACAATCATTATCTTTGGAGAACTCAAAAGTCCAATGGAGCAGAGGTAATACCTAAAACAAATACATAATAATGTCATATACAAAATCATATCCGAGGATGCTATGTTCAAAATACTAGAACACTAGCTCCTTCACAATATTTGAGTACATCATATAGTATAGGTACAAGACCATGTATACTACAAAGGTGGATCGAAGGCACAATATACAATAATGATGAGTCTTCAAAGATTTGGAAGCTGTGTGAATAAGTACAACATAATATTGTGCAACTTAGTCCATAGATATGAAACTAAGGTCTTCATCAAGAATCCCAAAGAGCCAGTACAATCCAAGCCATGTGAATAGATGTTATTGAAGTCAAACATGGATAGGATTCAACAGATTTTCAATCAATAGGTGAGAATTGACAACTGAAGAAAATGAATTCACTGATAATGAAAGTGAATCCTAAGGTATCATAATCAAAACTCTAGGTCTTCGTCGTCAAGAAGTGCTGATGCAGAACCATAATGTGATAAGGAAGGAAATAGATCCTCCAACGGATCACAAGAGTGACTAGGAACTGGGTAAAGGAAGGGAGACACAAGTAGTAACATATATGACAATGATGGAATCAGGATATAGATTAGATATAGGGTTAAGTCCTTGAACAGTGAGCATGACACATAGATTACCTAAGGCAGATTTTAACTTTATAGATAGGACAACTAAACTTATCTGTCATGTAGGAGACATGATCAAATTCCCCAGGTAGAACTGACAAGAGGAGGAGTAAGAAACTCGAAGCAATAACTAAACTGAAAGTGAACACTGAGACATGAGTATCAGAAAAAATAGAGAGTGCTATGTTCAAGGATGACATGCTTCCAAGTCCAAGAAATTCAACTCGAGTCTCTCTTAATTTTTTGACAAGCTTGAAGAGAAGAGGGAATAATGCTTGATATTGTCACTGATTCATGGATTTTATGAGCCCAAACTAGTACATGCTCACTTGGTGTTTTCATGTTTAGAGAGTTTGAAAACTCTGAATAAGACTCCAAAGGGGTCCTTTTTTGTCCAATTTAGTCTCCTGAGGCCGAAAAAGTATAAAACATACCATAGAAGAACTCTCTTAACTTTTGTAAAACAAAAGGTGAACCTTTTTTGTACTTAGTCAGGGAGGTCCGAAAAAGGTTAAATTACCACCTACCCAATGCTCCTTCAAGAGCAGCATATAGCTTGAGTTTTACAAGTGTGAAGGAAAGCAAGATCACTCAGAAGGATCCATTTGAGTATAAGAAATGGGGCTTACAACAATAAACTCGATGTTTTTTTCTTGGTGTTTAACGAGCATGACAAAGACAAAAAGTAAACTCAGAATATTTTTCATGTTTAGGTCCAGAGCACGAAAAAGAGAAAATTGAGCTCATACCAGGTGTTCCTTTTTCATAAATTTAGTCCCTCAGGTCCGGAAAAGTGATAAAACTATACCTGAGAATAGTCTTCTCAATTCCGTAGAAAAGAGAGTGATCCTTTCTCGTATTATTCCACATGGTCTGAGAAAGAGAACCTACCACCAATGTGGATGCCCATTCACGTATTCTTAATGATCTTGAATGGACAAGTTTACTCGGAAGTCAAGTCTATTTTAAGGAGTTATACCTGGGCCTGAAGAAACTCCATAAGAGCGAGGATTCCTATAAAGGGATAGCTTGTAAAAAGAGACCAAAATGAGGCTCAATTTGGCGCTAAAAATATGCCCTTGAACCTATGATAGCTGCAGAATGAGTATCAAAATAAAATAGGTTCTAAATGAGGATACTCATGGGAGGAAGGTCCTATCCATGGAAAAAAAATGGTAAAAACGAGTTAATGGTTAAAGATACCATAGTCCGTGGTTGAAGTGTTAATGCTAAGATTAAGATGGAGTAGGTATAAATGCATAATGCATGTGAAATGACCAAAAACCATACTATATGAGAAAAAAACAACTTAAAAACGATGATAAACCTGTCACATAGAAGAAAAAATATGGCATTAGTTTAAAAATTATGAACCATAGGGAAAAAACCCACTTGGAAAATAAATTTTCTATAAATAGTTCAAAATATTAATAAAAAACTCACCATTTGATTTTTTAACCAAAAAGGACAAGTTGGACCTCTACCTTTGGTTTCTCAGTGTGGAAAATGTCACAATTGGGTGGATCATTCCCAAAACCACAAGTGTCAGGTAAAACTACACTCCATGCTCTTTCATTTGATCCAAGCAATTGCTAAAATTGAGCCCTAATTTCATGTTTTTAAGCGCCCTCAAAATAGGAAGGTTGTGTATGCGGGTATGGTATGTTAATAGTCACGTACACACATTTTGTATGCAGGTTTCCCAAAATACAATCACGTACAGTACGTGACTTTCCTTAAAAGACAGTCGCATACGCTATGTGAGGTAGAAAAAGAATGTGTAGGGTCAAAAATTTCAAATTTTATATGAATCTAATGGTTGGCAATTGCTTGGTTATTAGATTGAAAGATGGTGCTTGAGTGGAGGGAGCGAGAACATGAAGACATGGACCAAGAAGCTCTTTAAGATGCCCCCATAGTGAATGTTTTACGTCAAAGTGGGTTATTGAAGTTTTTTTGTACCTCACCTATGCGGGCAAATGTCCACCTCTTAGAGTTCTTGATAAATTATTGGGATCAAGGTGATTCTTTAGATATTACATCAGAGAATGTCTATTTCATTGTTGGTTTATCACGACGGGGAGCTCCGGTGAACTTGGAAGGCACTGACAGAGGAAGTAACCCTCTAAGTGTACAGAACTATATTGATATATATTGTGAGCCAGACACTCAAAAGAGGCGTATCTACATCCCTATTCTTCACATTCACAACCTTCCTTTATAGGTGTTGGTGAGCACTATAGTGAGGGTTACAGGGTCATCATCACTTCACCTTGCAACTTAGAACCAGATGAGACTAGCAGTAGAATGTATGCAGGGAGCCCTATATGACTGGTGCTCGGGAGTGATCCCGATAATAAGGAAATAGCTCTCTGACTACAAAAGAGGTAGGAGGAATTTTTTTTATATTCCAGCATACTAGTAGACTTCTTCTTTGAGAGAGTGTCAATATTGAGTCCTGTAGTACCTTTTCTAGTTCATTCTCCCCATCAGCCTAAGATGAGTAGGTGGGGAGATATCCTCCTCCGTCAGGGAGGTGGTAGCTTGGTCCAGAGTGTCTATGATGAAAAATTCTAATTTCCATATGCTGAAATGGATTTCCGTGGTGATACTGAACTCGTCCTCCCTCTAGGAGGAGCATGGGAAGAGTTAGATAATTTTTTATTTTCAAATTTTCAAATTTTTATGAATTTTAAATATAGAGATATATACATATGTATAAGAGTTCTAATCATTTTAAAATGTCAAAATGTAGATATTGGACCAGTCCTCCCTAATAGGCATCCATGCATGTATGTGTGTCCTATTTTGCTAGAGGACCGGGGCTTGATTAGGGTTCTTGAGGGGAATCTGGCCAGGCTTACCCAAAGAGTACCTACCTTAGGGATTGAGCACATCCCAGCCATCATGTAGGAGCTAGTGGTTGGTGTACCACCTGTCTGGACACACCTTCTAAGATGAGTAGCCAGAGCAAAACTTGTGTACATAGATGTTGTTGAGGGTGCTGAAGCCGAAGAGGTTGAAGAAGCCCGAGTGTAGGGTGATCGGGGGGACCAGGGTGGTCTAAGTGACCAGGATGGTCCAAGTGATGAGGGTGGTCAAGCGTAGACCTAGGAGCATTTTATGGACTTTGATCGATGTTTTGTATATTTTTTGTATATTATATAATTATGACTGGATCTAAGGATCAGAGACTCAACCTATCTATATGGATATATATTCACACACAAACACACACACACACACACACACACACACACACACACACACACACACGCACACACACACACACACACACACACACACACACACATATATATATTTTGTCGGTTTATTTACAAATGTTTTTTATGTGTTTGCTGTATATTTTTATGTAAAATGTGTTAAATGCCAATCCAAGATGTAATTAGCATATGCATCAGTTAATGAATTTTGATTCCTTGGAATATGATTGAATGTAATGAACTCAAAATTTATTTCCAATAACCTAACTTACATAAAATGACGTAATAGGATAGGGTTTTGCACCTGATAAGCCCGATTGAGCTAGGAAACCACCAGTTGAGAGTCCAGTCGGACTTCCAACTGAGTGATACCATGTCACAAAGAATCCCATAAAAGCTCAATGAAAACCCTATATTCAGCCACATTATTGGTAGAAGGACCTAAGAAAGCACCTCCTGAGGCAACTAACTGTCCTGAGGGAAAATAAATGACCCATGCAGCTGAAGCTAAATTACAAGTGTGGTGACTGGCACCATCAACGAAACCTACAAACCTCTCAAAAGACATCTATAACAACCAACATATGGTATATACAAAACTCAAACTGACAAGCTAGTGTACATAAAAATACATACAATAAAATACAAGAAAAAGTGTTAAGCCTAAGCATAGTACTTTTTTAGGTAGAGCCCATTTCTAGCCTCAAGCATCTTATTCCCATCAAAATCAATCAATTCATATGAACCCTTATTTAACACCTTTGACATGACATAAGGTCGCAACCACATAGATATGAACTTGTCTGCCCCCAGGGGTTCTTTGTCTTGGTCCCAGAGTAATACAAGCTCCCCTTCAGAGAAAATCCGAGGCTTGACCGATTTATCATATTGGCTTTTAACCCTATTTTTATGAGCTTGGTTTTTTTCAGCACATCTCTACGCTGTTCATATAGATGTTTTAAATGTACTAAATGTTCTTCCAACTCATTCGTACAAGGTAACACATGAATACCAATTCTTAAGGACGAGATTTCACATTCAACCGGGGTAACGGATTCCACTCCGTGAACGAGTTGGAAGGGGGAGAACCCCGTAGCAGTTTTTACATTGGTCCAATATGCCCAAAGTGTCGGATACAACATGATATTCCAGTTGGAACAGGCTACATTAATAGTACATTTGAGGATAGTTTTCAAAGTTTTATTAATAGCCTCGACCTGGCCGTTTACTTGAGGATAGAAAAAAGATGAATGTTATTTACTGAATCCTAGAATAGTGGTTAGTTCAGTTATCATGCTATTTTGAAAATTAATGGCATGGTCAGTGACAATCACTTTGGGTATACCGAATCATGCGATAATTTGATTGAACATGAAAAAAGCTGTAGTTTCCCCATTAACTCTAAAGGTGGGCATTGCTTCTACCCATTTCGTAAAATAATCCATAGCGACAATGATATATTTGTGCCCCCCAGTTGAGGCTGGGTTACATGTCACGTAATCAATTCCCCACTTCATGAAAGCGCCCACTGAGATGACGGGAAATAACATAGTGGGATGTGACCACATCTTTCTGGTGTAAAGCTAACAAGGATTACATCGCTTCACGGCTTCCACACAATCCTTAAAGACCGTGCGCTAGAAATAACCGGCACATAATATCTTCTGGGCCTTTGCTAACCCAGGTACATGACCTCCACATGCTCCACTATGGGCATCATTTAGGACAATATTTGCTTCCTCATGGGTAAGACATTAGCACAAAATGGAATCTACCCCTCTACAGTATAAAGTATCTCCTATGATGAGGTAGTTATTGGCATGTAGGCGTAGTTTATGTCGTTATTCCTGCGAGAAAGTTGCAGGATACTTCAAAGTATAAATATAGATAAGTATATATCCATACCAAGGATCAGGGGTGGAAATAAAAAAGATATGCTCATCTGGGAATGAGTCTTCTTCAATGACTACATCTTCTTCTACTGGAAATTCTGCAATAAGCTCAACAAAAACTAAGGATTTTTTGGATTTGGTGGATTGAAAATCCAAGTCAAACTCTTGGAGAATGACTATGCATTTGTTGAATTTTCCTCCAACTATCCGTTGAGACAAAACATATTGAAAAGGATTAACATCCACCACTACCATCATAGTCCTCAGTAAGATGTAGTGACATAACCTCTGAACAGCATAAACAGCTACTAAGGCCAACTTCACGATGTGGGAATACCTAAGTTTAGGTCTGGCTAAAGCACAACTAAGATAGTAAATGACATGCTCTTGGAGCTTATCATCCTCCTGGGCTAGGAATACCCCTATGGTCAACTCAGATGCGACCAGATACAATATAAAATCCCTAGAGTAATCTAGCGGATGCAATAATGGTGCTGACAACAAATATTTTTTCAATGCCTTGAATGCGAGTTGTGCAATTCCATCCCATACAAATGGGATTCCTATTTTAACAGGAGCATGAAACCATTAGTAATCTTGGCATAATTTACAATGAAACGTGGAATAAAATTGGACTTCCCATGCAGGCTCTGAAGCTACTTGATAGAACGAGGAGGTGACAAATTTACAATGGCCTCAACTTTGAAAGGATCCACATGAATGCATTTGTTAGAGACAATGAATCCAAGCAGTCTCCCTAACTCGACACAAAAAACACACTTGTGGGGATTCAAGTGAATCTTATAGTATCAGTAACGTTCAAAAATAAAACGCAAGTGATCTGGGTGATCGATCCTCTTATGAGAATGTGCAGGGAGATCATCAAGGTAGGGTTCGACAATGGCTTTAATATCATGAAAGGAAAAATTCATTTCCCTCTGAAAGGTTTCCCCAGCATTTTTCAATCGAAAGGGAATTTTCTTGTACGTGAAGGTACCCCAAGGACAAATAAAATCCATTTTATGTTGGTCTTCTGAATTAATTTGAATTTGATTATATCTAGAGAAACCATCCATAAATGAAAAGAATTCACTTCCTGCACAAGAATCAATAATTTGATCTATAAATGGCGTGGGATAGTTGTGCTTAGGATAGGATTTGTTTAAATCTTGAAAGTTAGTATGGACGTGTATGGTCCCTTGATTTTTATCAACAGGAACAGAGTTGGATACCCATTATGTCAAAGCTATGGGATAAATGAAACCGGATTTCAATAGTTTCTCAACTTCAGCCTTTACTACCACCACTTTAGACGGGTTGACATGTATCAATTTTTGCTGAACAGGTTTAGCGTCAAGGTATTTTTGGATCTTGTGCTCGACTATAGATGGATCAATTCCTAGAATATCCTCATATGACTAGGAAAAAACATCGCGGAATTCCTTAAACAATGATGTATAGATCGCAATATCCTCAGGAGAGCAGTTTGCGCCGATATGTATATTTCCCACAACGTCATGATTATAGAGATTTTGATAGGGATGGTAGCAGAAATATTTGGATGGTACTCTTCATATATCTTATCTCATCCACACATGCCTTCCATAATGGCTTCATCAGAAGGTAAAACCATATCTAAACTGTCTGTAGAATGGAAAGAGTTTTCTGCCCAAGCAGGTAAATAGGCTTCTTCCAGTTCCTCTGAGACTGTTAGGGGGACTGGAATGGGATCAACAGTGGTTTGGGTGATAGCTTGATAAGCCACTTCCACTATTGATAAGGGAACTTTAGGTTCATGGTGGGAAGGGAGAACCCAAGGATCAGTCCTATCAACAACCATAGCTATGTACTTTCCCATAGTAGTAGAACCTATATAATTAATTGGAGTTGGAAGATCAAATGTTCCCATAAATTATGCATACATTCTAGCCCCTAAGCTCTATGAAGCAGGTTTAACCTGATCAATCAATGGTACAGTGGACTCATTAGATTCCATTCATCCTTTTCTATTAAAGCTGAGTTGGTCAACAGTAACCAACTTCCCTTTGTGTGGAAACACTACCACCCAAAAGACGGTCGATGCAATAGAAGACATGGCACAAGTCCAACTTCTTCCCAAGAGCAAGTTATAATCCAAAGGTGCATCAATCACCTCTACCTCAACAGACACCAATTTCCCTTCCATCTTAATTTCAAAATCTGGTAGGATACCATGCAGATGGAATGACCTTCCATCGAAAGCAGTAAGTAGGGTGTTTGACGGAACCAGCTCTGGAGATCCAAGAGCTTTCCAACAAGACAAGGACATAACACATGTAGAAGCACCCTCATAGACAACTACCCTTCCAATGGTCTTTCCACCATGGATGACATCTATCGATAAGGCTACATGATATGGTAGGTGAATTTTGACATCAGACAAATTAAATTTCTCCATGAGACTCGATGAGTCCATACTGCCTAAGGCTGCTAAAAGTGCATCTTGTTGGTTGGGACAACTCTATAACACCTCTAAAACTAACATTGCACAAGGATTCTGGGCTAAGTCTTCAACTATGGAGTAGTTTGTTGCAGCCCTAGCATTAGGATTATGCAAGGTATTATTAAAGACACATTTCGGTATCTTGGGCATAATTTTGGCAGGTTTCTCGATCGTGAGAGGGTTATAAGTTTCACCTATTGACTTACCCTTCTCTGAGGTCTCTTTTTCATATTTTCTATTCCTAGTCTGTAGTAAAGTTTGAGATCGAACAATGTTGATATAATTGGGTTCAGGGGCATTTGGAGTGCCCCTCGTTGCATTTGAAGCTGAAGCTGAATTTTTTCCTTGGGGAAAAGGATCCTTCAGGACAGCTAGTTGTTGAGCTTTTAACAGCTTCTGAGCTTGTTCCATAAGGGGACAAAGATGGGTAAGGTGATATTCATGGCACAAATTACATGTTAATTTCACCTTATTCTTTTCTTTCTTTCCCCCATCATCATTGTTTGTGGTTTTTTGCTTGTTTTGGTTTCCCTCCCCTTTCTTCCCTCTCTTCTTTTTCCCATCGGGCTGCTGATTGCCCTTCTGATAGGTTTGTGAAAAAACATTTGTATTTCAAGGTGAGGGGGCAGTATTTTCTACCTCCACCATAGAATGTTTGATAGATAGCTGGTGGAGCTATTTGGACAAATATTCTACAGTGGGATAATTCACAAAACCAACCACACCATTGGCATGGGGTCTAGGCTTAGGTTTCTATGCATCGTACGTTGGCCAAACTGTGAATATATCAAATATAATTGTTGGGCCCTGATGATAGCTTCTTCCTCATTCGTCACTCCTGATGTAGATACATCCTTAGATATATAAGGAAATAGGGATTTAAGGAACCATTCTAATAAGAACACAGGAGGAATAGTGTCTCTAATAAGGCTCCTCTGCCTCCTCCACTCTTGGATGTGATCCGAGATATGGGTGGCCTTGTTCTACCAAAAGGTAGATAATTTTTTTTTTTTGAAATCATATCGAACAAGAAGCTGGAAGTGACTAAGGAATGCATTATCCAAGTCCCAAAAACTACTAAACGTAGCAGAAGGAAACTCAATGTACCATTTTGCTGCAGTACTCGCCAAGGTTCTTTAGAACAACCTTAGCTGAACTAAATCTTCGTTCAGTGAGCACCATAAATGCACCATAAATGGAAAGTGGTGGCATGAGCTCCAGGATCGTCACCAACTTTTCCTTTGAATTTTTGGATATTCGAGGGAAGCTTGGTAGGGATGGGGGGTCAAGAGGGATCATGTCTCACTGGGTCATTCATCATTTTAGACAAATATGGCAAGTTTAATGTTGTCAGGAAAGGAAGCTTAGGTCTAACCGGAGCACTAAAAATACCAGTTTGGGGATTAGAGGGACTTGCCCCCAAGTTCCCATATGTGAAGGTAGGGTTTCCCCCTGCCATCGGTTGTGAAGTGGATGGGTTACTTTGGAATGAATTCCATCCATAAGCTACAGGATTGTTTGTGTGAGGTGCAGTCTAATAGGTTCTGGCTACCCCAGTCAAAACTAGGGTTTGAAATACAGGAGCAGGTATCCCTTTGCTAAAAAGAAAAAAGGGAGAGCTCATGAATGGAGCCAAACTAGAGTTTTAAAACCTTGACCATAAGGTTTAGTGTTTCCAAACTGCACCCCTACATATGAGGGTGTTGGTACTACGTATGGAGTGGATGGGGGAATGTTCCCCCCATTCCAAGGAAATCCTTGGACAAAAGCTGAGGATCCTATAGGACCGCTATGGGCAGTGTGTGAGAAGGAAGTAGGAACTATAGGTACCCTAGGAATCCCAGTGACCATAACACCAGAAGCACCTACTAGGCTTGTGGGACCTGATGGTTGAACCACTCGGCTCACTGGAGTTAAGGGCGTAGTAGGTATGCTTGATATAGGGGCACTTATAGGGGGAGGTAGTACTTTTTCAGTCAGAGCGGCTGAGGTGGAAATAAAAGAACTTTCTCCTCCAGTAGACATTATCCTTCCCACAGGGACACCAATCATGGGTGGGTCTAAAGGACAAACCTGGATGATCATAGGATCGTTTAAGTCAGTTAGAGGTGTATTAAAATTCCTTGCAAACTCGTCAGCCTGCAAGTCTTTTGTCTCAACTGGGTTTAAATCAAAACAGATTTCCCTAAGTTTTGTTTCACCCAGAACTTCACTAACTCCTATCGGATCAAAAGAACCATTCGTGTCCAATCTCCGTGTTTGAGGGGGAGGTGGAGGTTCCAATGTGATAAGAGGAGGAAGGTTTTGCAACCTTCATGACCTTCTGATAGGTTGGTCCTCCATGATTGTAAATTTGAATCTTTAAACCCTAAGGTCGGCTAAACACAAAAAAAACCACAAAGCAATCAATACAAAAATTCCTAAAGTCTCAACAGTCACAAGGGTACAAGATATGCTCTCCCAAAGAAAGTAGAAAGACAGTTTCTTGGATTCCTTGAAGAGGTTCTTAGGCATAAGCAGAGGAATCACCCACCGCCCTTCTACACTGTCAACAAGGGTTACCTTCCAATCCCATCCAAGGTGAAACAGAAATATCCTTCCAGTTTACCTATGCATAAACCCTAGATGTCAGGAGACTAGAGGCTAACTTAACTATGCCAATAGTCTAGGGGAATGGTCGCAAGCCTAATTCCTACGCATGGGAAGGGTAGCTGATCCTGAAACTCTATCTAGGACAGAATCCCCAGATGCGTAAAAACCTTGGTCTACATTTTGACGAGGAATCAAAAGGTTATCTCCTCAGTCCAATGCCTCCACGTGGCCTCGTGCTTAACTCCTGTTTGAGAGGAGCTTCCCAGATACTTTCGATAAAGAGAAGGATTTACATATTGATTGGCCCATTATGTCTGAATTTAAGTACTTCGTGTCCCACAAGTCTATCCTAAGCTAGTTGGTGTATGGCCCTATAAAATAAAAATTACTAATAAATTTTAATTATGGTGTTCATTTTAAGGGCTATTTTTTACTTAGAAGGAAAGTGGAGTGAAATACTATGATGTTATTGACTCGATAAGAATTGTAAAAAAAAAAAGGTGTATAATTCCAAAGCAAATGATCACTACTTAAAACAAGCTTCTCTTTTTCTTTTTTTTTGTAAATGTAAACTAATGAAAATGCAACTATGAAAGAGAAAACTAAGACTTATTTTCGTAATTTTTGATATTTTATTTAAAAACTGAAAGTAAAACTACCATATGCGATTCGAATGCAAAATGTTTCCAATGTTTTCTTTTCACTTTTCAAATTCCTCAAAGATTACAATGCAACTAAATGCAAAGGTTCTTGAGTATGCTTGAACAATGTAACTATATAAAGTAAGCAAAAATGAAGTAAAGTAGATTTGTAAAAACCAAATATCAACCACCTAAGGAATACTTGGGGAAAAAACTATCTTGGGAAGACACAATGAATGGAAATCACTGAAATCAATCAAAGGCAAGTGACAAACCAATACTATCTGGAGATAGAAAAGGATATACAGTATCTAGAACCCTGATCACTGATTCAGACAACCAACACTTGGACCTATCACCCAACAGGAAAATCCACTTCAAATTGCTAACATAAAGACAATCCAACCAATAAAGACTCAAGGGCTTACCAAAAAGCACAAAGTATGGTTACAGGGCCATAAAACCTATAGTGGAATGCCAATATTAAAGACCATTAAGTAGGACAAAATCGACAAAAAGATAGGGACAAGCAACCCTACCCCTGAAGTTTGCTCCTCAAACGTGTACGTGACTGTCTACAAGAGCAACTCGTGTACCATATGTGACTGTCTAATAAAGCAACCCATGTACACAGACCTCTGTATGCAACTGTGTAGCACAGAAACCTCCGTACAGGAATAAAAATTTTCAATAAAAAAGAAAATTATGAAGGTCTTCAAACACCACTATAAGTATGAACCAAGAAAAAACACCACATAATGAAGCAAAGAAAATACTAGGCAAGGATCTACAGAGTTAACCCACATCAATCTGGGTTCCCCAGCAGAGTCGCTAGTTCTATTGTTCAAGATTAAACATCCTTGTAACCTAGGGTCTGGGTTTACCAACTTACTAATGACCTTGTATACAATTATCATCAAAGAAGGACAAAAAGGAAATAGGAAGAAACACTTGACTCACCCGATTATCGACGGTTGATCCAAGCTTGATCTTTTTCTACTCTGCTTCTCTCCAAAGCTTCCAGGGATGCACCTCATTCACCTGCAAAGAGAAAATTCTCCGAGTACAATCTTATGCATGTATATATAACAGGTTAGATAAACAATATATCTAATGCATAATCGAATATATTCATCAACCATAATACATGAAAGAGACTCAACACAAAGTTGGAAGAATAATTCTCTTTATTAACAATTAGTGAATGAGATAAGAGTACATCCCAGTGCTCGAGACAAGAACTCCTTTGCAAGCAAAGGACTCTGAGTTCTACTGCTCCAAGACTTCTAAAGATATACCACCAGCATAACTTTGCTCTCCAAAATTGATTGATTAATGCCCTCCCCAAGGTCTCTATTTATACTTTGGGAAATAGAGTAGTTTCAAAGGTTGAGGAGGTTCATACAGTTGAGATGGTTAATGATTAGGGCCCAACTAATCTCCATTAATCATGATTTATATTTTTTAATGTCGAATAGATATGTATGCGACTATTAATATAGGAAACTCGTGTATGACATGCGAGTTGCTTAAAGGAAACCCGTGTATGCATCTATACATGGGTTAAAATGGAGATAGTCATGTATAGTACATGAGTTGTCAATGGGAATAGTCGTGTACGTACGCGAGTTTCAATGAAGATAGTCACGTACACCAATCAACACTTAGAAAAATAACATGGCAAGCTGGTTGAAAGGTAAATGCATCTCATGTCATGCCATCTATAGTGTTTTCACAAAATTCAATCCTAAAATGTCCTTTTGTGTACCAACATAGATAATGTCAGCACTCAGATGGAGAAGTTACATTTGGGTTGATAACACACATAATTTAGCACAAAAAAATAGAAATAATGAAATTAACACATAAATATGTAGTCAATAACTGAGTTTATTATGATTGTGAAACATGTAAATATGTTTAGATAAGGTTTATATTAAATTAGGGAAAAATAATTATCCTTTGGAGACCACCTGGATGCATACATGTGTCAGGATAGGATTTGACCTCTAAACCCCCCTAGGTGGACCAATGAGCTCCCAAAACATCCAAAAATGTCATGAATGGATGTGTGAACATGGATGGAGCATGCTGAGACATAAATGAGGAAGGATATGTGGTGATCACATGGGCAAGTGTGAGTGGATCTAGGCAACAATAAATGTCCCAAGGAGAGCCAAAACCACTAAATACATACACGGGTGCCTATGGTCAAACAATTTCCCTGATTTAAGGGATGGGGAGCACACCAAGAGTGAAATTTCATTAATGAGAGTTCCTAGACTATCATAATGATCAAATTGGAGCACCTCAAGTGCAGTAAATGAGCCCTAAACACTCTATAGACCAAGGTTGATCAACATATCCTACGTTTTGGTCCGTATGCCATAGAATGAAAGATAATGAAATCTATCATAGGTGTATGATCATGGTAATAAGGTGGATTAGTGCTCTAAAACCCCCCATTAATCCTAACTTATTAAAACTTAAACACATTATCGAGGAATTGGAAACTAAGGCTCAAATCACCTCTTACAAAAATTTATCAATCCATATAACCAAGGTAAGGAGGAAAACCTCATGGGAACAAAAAATCCCCTATAAAATGGACATGAAGAAAAATGTCAAAGTGAATATCAACCATCACCATGTTTCACCCACTCCAATAAGGGATATCAGATAGGTGAATGTCTTCTCTATGAAGCTCTTGGTGAATATGTCAACAATTTTCTCTGTAGATGGGAAATACTGCAAGGATATCACCTCCTCATGAACCAAGCTCATGATGTAGTGCATGTGTATATCGATGTAATTTATCCGTTGTATCTACACTAGATTAGTGTAAATCTTGATTTCACTTTTATTATCACACCAAATGACTGTGGGTGAATCAAATGCAAATCCAAGTTCCCCAAGAATATCTTGCAACCACACACATTATGTAGCTGTGTTCATTGCTCCTCTTTACTCGACCTTAGCTGAAGAGAGGGATATGGTGTGATGTTTCTTGATTGAAAAACATATGGGACCATGTACAAGCATGAAGAAATAACCTGAATTGGACTTTCTGTCAATGGAATTTCCATCCCAATTAGAATTTCTAAATACAACTAGTTCTAGTGGAGAACCAACAACACAATGTACCCCAAAGTGTTAGGTTCCTTTCACATAGTGAAAGATTCATTTCACATCCTTCAAATGGATATCATGTGGCTCATATATATATCTAGAAATAACACCTATAACATATTCCAAATCATATCGAGCTTGTGTAAGATATAGTAGACTCCCAACTAGTTGTTTGTACAATGAGTTGTCCACTAATGGAGATGCACCGAAATCATCTAGTTTTATTCCTGAGAGGAATAAGCACTTAAATTATTTACATTCATCCATTTTGAAATTCAATATAAGGTATACAACATAATTTTGTTGTATTTCCTTTTATCTTTGCTTCATATTTCTCAATCTCTAATCCAATATATTGCCTCAACAATCCAAGTTCAGTCATGGAGAATTCACTGTGCAACAAAGAATTAATTGATCAATTTATTTAGTGCAGTTACCTGTAATCAAAATTTCATCAACATACAACACTATTACATGCAATAATTCACCAACATTATGAAAATACACATTAGGATCAGATTTGCATAACTCAAAGCCAAGCAAAAGCAGAAAATTGTCCATCTTGGCATACCAAGCCCTGGGGGCTTGCTTGAGGCCATAGAGATACTTATTTAACCTACATAAAAGTTCATGAAAAACATTCAATATGATTCATATATATCTCCTCATGAAGTTCACCATGAAGAAATGCACTCTTCACAACCATGTGGTGAACCTCCTAACACTTGGATGCAATAATGGCTAAAACTAGCCTCATAGAGTCCATCTTTGCAATCGGTCCAAATGTGTTTGTATATTCCACTCCTTTGACCCTAGAGAAGAATTTTGAAGCCAACCTGGAATTATACTTGATACCAGAACCATCAGCAACGACTTTGGTCCTATAGACCGACTTACATTGCAGTGTGCACTAGTTTCCTGTTGGAGGGAAAGGGAACCAATTCCCAAGCCTCATTGTCTTGCAATGACTTGAACTCTTTAGATTGGATGGTTTTTTTCCATACTAGTTCAAGTGAATATTCAAGATATGTATGAGGATCATATCCAACCATCATGAAAGACCTCTTAGAAAAATTCAATTCACAAGTTGAGAAAGCATTGTGAAATTGAGATCTAGTCTTTCTAGAATCTAGTAGATCTCCCTCAAAATCCCCAACTACTTGAATGATTTTTTGAGCCCACTTGATATGAATGGGTGAATAATGATCTGAATGTATTCCAACATAATAATCATCAATATCAGAATAAAAAATATCAGAAGAATAATCATCAATTACATCATCATGGAGTGGAGGATTTGAGCATTCCCCTTCAGCTAGTTCGATCTCGTGCGTGGGCTCTTCTTTGAACTGTACAATCCTTTAAATTATTTTTTTCTAATATGAGGGATAAAATAACTTGTATCCATTTTCATATTCAGCATATCCAACCCTAATGGAATCCTTTCTTTGAGGTTGCAAGGCATTTCTCTTCTCGAGAGGAATCCTAGTTGACATTATTTCCAGATAGGACTAAATCATCAATATACAATGCTACAATTAAAGTATCTCTGTGAACATGTAATACATAAATAACATGATCAAATTCACAACATTTCAAACCAATATTTATAAAAAAATGATTAATATTATCAAACCAAGAGTGGGACGATTGTTTCAAACCATACAATGACTTGTTTTGTTGACAAACAATACTATAATTTTTCACAAAACAAGAAGGTTTGTTCATGTATATTTATTCATAAAAGTATCCATCAAGGAAGGCACTTTTTCATCCAAATCAAGAATGAAGGGAGAGGATTGCATGAATTGAGTTCATTTTTGCAACAAGGGAAAAAGTTTTAGTGTAGTTGATTCCTTCTTGCTGCCAAAATCCCTTGGATACCAGTCAATTATTGTGACATTCATTAACACCATCGAATATCAACTTGGTATTCTATACCCATCCACACTTCACAACACTCTCTTTCTAGTTGGGAAATTAGTTCCCAAGTCATATTATTCACAAACCAATCAATTTTAGTATAAATAACATTTTCCCATTTAGACACTCCCTAAGCATCAACATAAGCTTCAGGATCATAGGTTTCAAGAACATGTGTCATATGTGCTACACTACCATTTTGTTTTGAGTGTGGGTGTGCCAGCCAATACTAGCATCTCCAGCATTAGGTCCTTTATATTCAATAGTTTTAGCATCCCACTAAGGTAGACAAGTCGGTGGTGAGTTAAGCCGATGATTTTTATACAAATAAAAAGGTTTTTCATCATTTTTAGTTGATCTAAACAAACTACCAGATGACTCAAAAATAAATGTTGACTGTCTGGTCAAAACTTCAAAAAAAGCTACAATCGATACAGATTCTTAGTAATATCAAAAGGATAATTATGCAATAGACTAGAGGAGGAATTCAATAACCCAATACCTAAAATATTCTCCTCAAAGATCACATTTCTTCTCAAAATCATTGTTTGACAATATCAAATATTCGATATGATTTTGATTGACTATAATAACCCATAATGATGTAACCTTGACTCTTATAATCTAATATCTTCCTGCAGTTATCACTGATATGCACCCAAGAAACAAATACAAAGTTTATGAGGTTTCTGACAAAGGTTTTTTTTCCTCTCCACATCTTGACTGGAGTCATGTCACTAGAAAACATAGTCAGAACAAGGTCCATTAGATAGTTTGATAAGTGAATAACTTTTCCTAAAATTTAGATAGAAGGTATTTGGCTTACAGTAAACACTAAGCTATTTATACCAAATTCCTATTTTTCCTCTCTTTGACTCCATTATAATGAGGGGTTTGAGGGACATATCTATGTAAATAAATATGAATTTACAAGAGATATTATTTAAACTATCAACTCACATTTATCCGCCATTATTTTATATTAAGAACTTGATAGGTCGACCACATTGCTTCACAACTAATTCCCTAAATTCCTTGAATCTTTCAAAGACATGAATTTTATTTTTCAAGAAATAAACCCATGTAAATTTAAAGAAATTATCAAGTAAGGTTAAAATATACCCTCCACCGTCTAATCAAGGTTTTCTCATGCAACATATATCACTATGAATAAGTTCTAGTCAGTCATGTTTTCACCATGCTTTCCAAGAATCGAAATATTCCTTATGATGGTTTCCAAATACACATCCTGTACAAACAACATGAGGTGGAATATTCTTGGAGAGACCAACAACCATGTTATTTCTTATCATCATCTTCAAATTTTTAAAGCTTATATGTCCAAGTTATTTATGCAAAATTCAACTTCTATCGTTATCTTGAGCAATGAGTGAGATTGGTCCAATCAGTCCAAAATCATTCCCAAGAGAGTCACAAAAATTGTATAGTTTGTCTTTGGGGACTAAATAGCTTGAATCAATAGACACAACCCCATTCTTTAGATCCTTTACAATAAAGAGATCTGACCAAAACTCAATAGTCTTACTAGTCTTTGTAAGTTGAGCAACCAATAATAAGTTTTCATTCAAGCTAGGTACATGATAGATAGTGGATTTTCATTTTCTGGAGCTTCACTTGAGGAAGATATTACAGATGCATCCTTAGCCATATGATGAATGAAACTATAATGAACTATCCAATCGATCTAACTGGTGTGAGCATGTAATGTGTAGGAAACTCTGATAGAAAAGGTGAAGTTATTCGCAAGTTGGTTTATGAAACCAATCAACATGACTTCTTCAATATGCCTCACCTTTTGTTCCAAATCCTTTGTTTTCTTCCAATATTTTTTTTCGACATGTCCCACCTTTCCATAGGAGTGACATGTTTTCTTATGTGTATTCTTCTTGTTTGATGTCAAATGGCCATCCTTTTGATTAGTACTTTGGTCAAAACACTCTAGTCATTTATCTAGTTGACCTCGTTCTTTATAAATTTTCTTGACCTTTACTTTGAGAAAGTGATCCTAGTGTCTGCTACTGATATTCCCTTCATCAAAGAACTTTTGTTGATCCTTGATCAATAAATAACAAAAGGTATCAAAGGTGACTTACTCACCATATTATTTACATGACATCCATTTTGTTCAAAATAAGGAGAATAATACATCATAAGTTGTCCTTTGACTCATTAGGACTAGTTCAATGGGTTGTCAATCCTTCTTTGGAAAAATCTTGCCACATATTCCCAATTCCAAATGTGGATATTTAATGCAAGAAAAATAGTTCTCAATCTTTCAAAGGAATGGACTTCCAAATATATGAAATATTTCTCTATCCACATCACTTGAATTTCATTAACCTTGTTGAAAAATGACTTTATCTTATTCAAAACTGCATGAGGGTAATTAATCCCACTTGTTTGAAAGTGAATCTCACTTAAAATGTAGGTCATAATGACCCTAACAAATTTATCCTTTTTTTCGATGATAAGTTTATCTTGTTCATTAGTCGTATCTATAATATCGAGCTTAGTATATTGCCATAGTCCCTTTCTCTTCAAAACATTTTCCATATCTAAAACCCAAATTATAGAGTTATGACCATCCATAATAGTAGGTTCTATATTGGAATCCATCCTTTCAATATCAAACAAATATGATCCAAGTTCAAAAGGTACCCATAAACAAATATTCACCCCAAAGTCGATAAATTCTACATCCAACTCAACATGATTCATAGACAATAGGATATGTCAAAAAGATAGATCTAATACCATGTTGAGAAAAGAACTTTGAACAACTCAATGAAAAATAAAATAGAAAAAAGGATAAGTATTCCAAGAAGAGGAGTGGTGTATAAATACATTGTTTGTAGCACTTAAGCACGATGGATTACGATCAAAACATCACAATGTATTATTAAACATCATAGTAACCTAAGTCAATACTTTTTCCAGATTAATCCAATCCATGGGGTCATTTTTTAATAGTCTCCATATCTAACAGAATTCCTTGAAGTGAGGATTATATGGACCATAAATAAGGGTCATTGGTTCTAACCATTTCTATGAAATCCGCAACATCTTGTTGATTAGTTAGTTTCTTTAGTCGAACAGGTCACTACCTTGTCGACCATTCAGTTGATCAATAAATCAACAACTCATTTGAGCCTCTAAATAATTGATCTACTAGAAGATTGTTGTCTTTCATGTGATTATATCTAGAATATCTAGAGGTATAATGAATCTCTATAACCTTTGGTACCAACACCTACTAAAGTTTCCACTTCTCAGTTTTGTCAATGACATTGATCCAACTTATTTCAAATTATAAAATACATTTATATTTTATAAAAGTAATATTTAAATAATTTTTTTCTTCAATTTTTTTTTCTTTTACTTCTACCAACATTTATTTAAAAAATACATATTTTCTTTTACTTTCACCTTCCCACTAATAACACCATACTCAACCAACCAACCAACCAACCAATAAAACCCATGTTAATGACCAGTACATTTGTTACGATGTCTACAATTGAGGGACATGAGATTGGTAATAATTAATTAAGAAAATCCCAAGTGAGCGTGGAGAGACTAATTTTACACCATGTAGACCTACATCCTCAAACTCATACTCATGGAATTATTTCAAAAATTGAACTCATAGAATTATGTTAGGAATAGGATATGAAGACATCACATTAGAAATTTGATACACAATCAACCTCAAAATTATTTGAATAAAAGGATAGGACATTTAACACAGGATTACCTTTTTAAGCCTACACCCCGAGGACTATCCTTAGTGTATAATGCAAAAACAATTCAAACTTGGAAAAATACCCTTAGAAATGCATTAAAAACTTTAAAACCAAGCCAAAATAAAATATATTATGCAAAACCATTTTCAAATATACCAAACTACCATATAAACCAAGCAAAATCCCACAAAAATATGTTTTGGGATTTTTTTTAATGCATTCAGGCCCTGGAAACACCCTGGAAGCTTCAAGATAGCACACACTCCTTCAAATATTCTGAGTAGGAACAAACCATAATCAATATCGACTACTCGTTCACTTCTACAAATACTCATCCATCAACGATTACTGGTTTTTCTTGCACCTCCTGCAAGAACTCACCTTTCCCTGAAATCTCTGTCATTTCTCATGAAATTTCAAGTAGTTCTTACCAATTCCTTATGGAATTTGATGAATTTACATATCAATGATGTTTTTACAAAGAATTAACTCATTATTCAGGTTAGATGTATCAAGTCTAAGAACGACTTAGATATTTTCTATGGGTTTGAAAAATGCTAATTGCACTTTCATAAATTTCAAACACGTGATCAAAAAATCACCTTAGCTCAACTTGAATCCTTCAAATTGATTCAAACACATCATATAGAAACAATGAAAATAATTCTATTTCTTCAATAAAACCTCACAAATCTTGAAAAATACAACAAAAATCGATTACACAGAGTCAGAATGCCACATTCCAATCTCTATTTTCTTCAGGAAAAAACTAATTTTGAGCCCTCCTCTTTCAACCTTGTTTCCACCTAAGTTGTACTTAGTGGTTTTTTATCAAGTGAGCCTAGTAAATCGGACAAAGATTTTTTTTGGACTTCAGAAGACCTTCGGAAGTGCTTCTAGGAAGTTCTTGTTGTACTATATCACATGTTCATACCCCATGGGGGGGTTGTAATAAATGTTCTAGCATGATAGTGTCTGTAAAAGACTCAGTCTCTTAGACTTTATTTGTCAATCTGATTAGCCCAGGGTGTTTTTTCCCTTGTTTATTATTGGTTGTTGAATAAACCACTGACAATTTCTAATTTTTTAACTTCGTACCTCCAGATTTGGGGTGGTCAGCTTAGCATTTAGGCCTATTGAGGTTATTAGAGTCTATGTGTCCATGTATAAACATGCTAGGAATCATGGTCGAGTTATATGAACATGTCTAGGTCCCCCTCGATTTTTGAATTTTTTTGAATTTTTTTAATTTTTTCAGTGATTTTTATTCAAATTTATTTTTTCCAAAATTTAGGCTATTTTTTAATAGTTTAAATGGAAAAATTGGTTTTGTAATAAAAGTGGGCCAAATAATTAGTTTCATTCATAGAGGTGCTCATTTTCTAGCTAAGAGAACCATGTAAACCCATGGACCCACTATTTTCAGGTTTTGAGTGATTTTCCATCACTTAAGTCAGAAAACCCCAAAAAATAAATTATTGATTATTTTAAATCAATAAATTGATGAAAAATGGAGCAAATCCAAAATCCTAGATCAGTGGATTCTCAGCTGATTTGATTGAAATCAGTGAGATCTGAACCAAATTGACTGGATCTAACAAATTCTTGACTGAAGGAGGTGATCTGGATAGATCTAGAGTTGAACTTCAGCATCCTTTATGGGGAATTGTGCCCTCTCTCTCTCCTCCACTCGTGTGGTCTCTCCTGGAAGCTCTGTGGATTGATGTGTCAGTGTGTGGGTTGATGTGTCAACTCAATCAGCCCCCCAATTGACAAGTAGGCTCAGTGGAATCTCAGCTTAGCTTCAGATTGGCATTGATGGACTATCCTTTATCTAGAGTTGTCTATCTCCTTGGGATTTATGCCCCCCCTAGGCTGGATCTCTTATTTTTTGTATTAATAAAGCTCATATAACCTATTCCAAGCTAGTTAGAACTGGGATTGAGGTTTTGTTTCTCTTGTACTGTCTTATTTATTATTATTTTTGAATGAATAATATTTGGAGGCAATATCTACGGTGTAATTCTCTTCATGTGTGGATGGTAATTATCAAATGCTTATGAGGTATAATCTGTGTTATTTATCATTGCTTTTGCTGGTTAATTGTTGGCCTTGAAGGAGAGAGCTCCCTCCAGTTATGATAAGAGTTTATTCTAGTTATATTTATGCTCTTACTATTTGTTTGGTTCACATCTATTAGATTTTCATGTATTTTAAGTTTAATTGCATGCTTTCCAATTATCTCTTCCAGCAGCACCTATGTTCTAACCATTTGTTTTTGCAAGGATTTCTAAGTTGCAGGTGATCTAGCTTGTAGAATAGTTTGATATGGTTTTCATCTTCCTCATATTCAATATATTTTGAATGACATAATCCCTCGATGTTCCACCAAATTAGACTCCAAAGCCCAACATTCCCAGGCTTCCAACACTCTTTCTCTCTCTTTCTCCTTCAAAAAATCGATTTTCTTACCTAGTTACTGTGTTCAAAAGATTTGTTATCATTTGGATCTGTTATATGAAAGTAAAATTTACATAGATATTCTATTTCAAATCTCATAGTCTAGATCTCATTTTTGAAAGTATCATTAAGCACTCTAGATCTAGCATAAGGAAATCGTTCATTTTGCATGGCAAGTTAAAGAAAATTAGTAGGTTGCATGCTCTAGATTTCCTTTTCTCTTTTAAAAAATATTAAATCCAGAAATAAGTGCATATTTCATTGGCTGCACAAACATCAAAACAATATCCCAAGGAAATATTGCTTTCCTTGGTTCCCTTTTCACCTGTCTAGCTAGTTTTAACTTAGTCTTTCTTGAGTTAAGGTAGGTTGAACCAAGGTTACTCTTAAAGTGATTTTGGGCATATTTTATTTTAACATGCTTGCTATATTTTGTCAGGTGTAATAGAAAATAAAAGAAGCTTCTGTTCGAAAGTGGCCTCGGGAGTGTTCAAATCCCCCCAGGGGTCTCCCCTTTCACTAAAATTTAAAAATTATGGAAAGTTATAAGATATTGGTTTCATCTCGTACAAGGAACAAGATTTTTTTGATATTTCATTTTGTAGATATTGTAACCAATAATAATAAAACAAAATATTTTTTGAGTAGGCTCTTTCGAGCCTGCTCCCCATCCCCCTAGGGGGGATCTGCGTCCGTTTCACTTTTTTGCATTCTTCCCTTTTTTTGCTCTAGTTTATTACTGATATGCAGGATTGTATAGTTTGATATAATTTTTCATTATTCCATATTTTAATTTCAAAATTAATCATACTACTTACCCCACGACTTCCCGATTGACCCGCAGGGGGAAAGAGATGCATGGTAGGACTAATTAGAAAACCAATGTTGTGTATCTTTGATTCCATTTTCATTAATTGTTTCATTATTTATAATAAAATCAAACCCTTCTTGATTCCCCAATTGAGTTCCAATTGGATCGAAAGAGGTTCCTGGAGGGATTTCTTTTTAACAAGAGCACTTATTTTTAAATTTACTAAAAATAACAAAGACTCCAGTGTGTATGCTATGTAGTTGGATGCGGTTAATCTGATCAGTCAAGATACATCAAAAGCACTTGAGTGACTAGAATAATTAGTATTCACTCTCCCCAAGTTTACAAACCATTAGGCGAAAATCCAACGCCTCGATCAAACCATTACAGGGCCAAAATACCCAAAGGAAACGGGAACTCCTAAAAAGTTACCTCGGGGCACCGATATCTATTACACCTTCGGGTTCATTATGAACAACAGTCTCAGAGACTCCATTCATCCCACATATTCCTTGCGGGTAGCCGTGATGGTTTAGTTTTGGACATACTTCAAGTACCCCCTGGGTATATCTAGAGTCCCCTCGCCTAAGTTAAATTACTCATATTCTTACATTAATTTAAAATTAACCAAGATACAATTGCACAACATTCATTCCAGCACTTGCAAGCACTGTTAATTGTTTTTTAACTCCATTTTCAAGGCACTGGTCAACTGTTTATTTCTTTCAATCTATATGTGATTGGGTGTCATTTTCATGCTTACTTGTGATTATCTCATCATGTTATTTGTTGTTTACAATTGTTAAATCAAAACTCCAAAAAGGCTTACTCTTAATACCATCATCATACTAAATAATTTTGCCTTAGTAACTTAATAGGGTCTAACCCCCTTGGCTTCGTTAGGAGTTGAGCCTAAACAAAGGAGTCAAGGACATGGTGACAGCCTTGACTCGAGATTTTCCCCCAAGGACACACCGATTGGCTTGAATATTTATGCCACGTAACCTAGGTGTGTGAAAGGTGGAAACACTTTTTGGAGCCATTTCCAGCGATAAATATTTTTATTCTTAGGTAGGACTTAGCTTAACTTTTTTCTAAACAACTAAAAAGATAAAAAAATTTGATTGATCTTGTCTTTAAAAAACATAAAAATTAAAACTCGATCCATCTGGTGACTCCACTATCTAACATCCCTCCAAGAATTTCTACCTGAAGAAACCGCCGTCAATTATTGAATCCTCTCCTTGATCCCGAAAGGTTTATTAGGGAAAGATTGAATAGGCAGACTTCTCATACAAACCTTGAAAATTTAGGAGGCCAATCCCTTTCAAATATCCACCACTTATTTATAGAGAGTCATGTTCACCAATCTCAAGAAATGATGGAATTATTCAAACCCGTTAACTTTTCTCGGTTAGCAGGTGCTCCCCACGCCATTCCAAAAGATGCTATCAAGAAGATCCCCATATTTTAGGGCAATAATGCCATCACTGCCAAGTCTCACCTTTGAAAGTTTGAAAAGCACCTGGTCAATTATTGCAATGATGCTGCCGATGACCACGACGATGTCAAAATGAAGCTCTTTGCTTTATCCTTAGAATATGATGTTTAAGAGTGGTACCTCGACCTAGATAATGATTTATATAAAACTCTTAGTGAATTCCAAGATGGTTTTAGGAAGAAGTGGGGAGAAAAGAAGGAACCAATACATTTGCTTGCTACCCTTTATAGCATAAAGAAGATGGAGAATGAAACCATGGATGAATTTAACACTAAATTCAGGCATGTGGTTGTGGACCTTCCTAGAGACATCAAGCCAAAAAATGCCTCTATTCTCATATCCTACATTGAATCCTTCACTAATGACTTAATGTACCAGTTGAGAGATAAAGAAACGGTCGGTCTAAAAACTTCCCAGGAATTGGCCGAGAAAATAGAAGAGAATATGCAATCTTTAGGCAAGTCCAACATTCTAGGTCACACTAGGGGAAACAATTCTTGCAACAAAGAGACCAAGGGTAAAGCCGTTGAATCAGAAGAAAAGGGAACTTCTAAATATCCCATGGAAAAGGTGATGGACATGATAAAAAACTTGGTTACTAGTCAAAACCAACTAATGGCCAATCATTCTACACACTTGAATCACATACATAATAGATTGATCACAATGGAAAGGAATAATGGACCTAGGAACTTTCAGCCCAATTAGAATCAGATGTATCAAAAGAAATTTCTTGAGTAGGAGCCTAGGATTCCAAAACTAGTTAGACTCAGCTAACATGGTAGAAGAAGTAATTCCATGGTGTAGACCTTGTGAACAATTCCACCAAGAAAGCACTTGTTATGTTGCAAATCAAGTCATGGAACATGGACTTCCCTAGTTTTGTAGTCAGTAAACAACTTCAAGTGAGCTTGATCATGTATACATGGTAGGCCAGGCCTACCCTTTGTCACTAGCTAAACAGTACATGCCTAAGGATGAACCCATTGGAGAATCTTATAGTGAAACTTATGATGAAAACTATAATGTACATGATGGGACTCCTATGTGTTCTCCATATAATGATGACAGTATGGAAGGTTTACTTCCTTGTGACCTTTTCTCTGAAGAAGATGGGTATGAAAATGAGGAAAAGTATAACTTGGAGCATGATACAAGTGATGAAGATTCCCTTATCTCCGACAAAGATGTTGATGAGGAGTCCTAGACATTCATGGAAAATCCAGTCTATGACATGAATAAAGAGGAAAATAATGAACTAGAAACTTTTGATGGTTTTGTTGATTTTTCTATCAATGGCATATCTAAAGGAGAGAGCATGGACCATGTGGCCTTGGGTAACTTTGATATGAAAAAGGAGCTTGCAGTTTATCCATATGATCAGTCTAAGCCATATATCAGTATCAGTAATGAAGACAAAGAGAACTTGATATCGGAACCTGATATCAACAATGTGGAATCCATCGCATCTAACATAGATGATGGTGATGACTATTGGGATTTTTGTGGATATCTTATTAAGAATCCTATCTATGCTATATCCATCAAGGGGAGTGTATATTTATAAATTTGTGGAATTCCATTCTACTATACTTCCATAGATGAAAGCATGGATTTGGAGACCTTGGAAAATCCTAGTATGGAAAAGCAGCATTCAAAACTCTTATATGATCATTTAGAGTCATATCATGTAGATCTGCACAAAGGTATCAATAATGAAGACATGGAGAAACAATGATGTGAAAAGACATATGTGATGTAGTTAGTAGAATATCAGTCTCAACTATCATCTTCACATATAGAGTTTCCAATGATTTGGAGTGACTTGGGGCTTATATAATGAATTATCATCTAGTAAGCCTTGATGATCAGTATGATGGTGTAGTCGATCTGCCTCATCATTTCGATTTGTACATCAACCCTGTCCAGTCATGGATAGAAGAATCCTATGCAAGCACTTACCAGTTTGGGAGGAATTTTAATGACATTATTCATGCCTATGATTTCCCATCCATCCCACCCCTTCTGGATCATCACGTAGGTTTACATTTTTTGAATAAAGTATCCTTACATTGGCTGGTAACCAAAGACAAGGAATTTTTTTTATGTTAATAAAATGCTTAGGTGGTTACATTGGATTTTTGATTACACTTAACCCTTTTTATATCATGCTTAGAGTAGGAAAATAAGCTCCCTAAAAAAAAGCATTTACTTTCAACATTTTTTGTTTTGTACTTAGCTATAATCAAACATTTTTTTC
Organism: Pseudotsuga menziesii; assembly: GCA_001517045.1. NCBI lineage: Eukaryota > Viridiplantae > Streptophyta > Pinopsida > Pinales > Pinaceae > Pseudotsuga > Pseudotsuga menziesii. The sequence continues at coordinate 35,536 of LPNX010514250.1, forward strand.
ATTAGTTAGCTACATTTATTTTGTTTAAATAAATCAGTTTAATGGTTCATTTGGTTTTTTATGTAAAACTTGTGCTACTGAGGTTTTCTTATCAAGTTGAGATGTTTTTACAGGGTGTATAAACTAGAGATTCTCGTGTTCTCGTATCCTCTCCTTGCCCTATGACTATATCAGGCACACATCCCACAGTTGGAGCCAGAATGTTACCACCTAAGTTGTACTTAGTGGTTTTTTATCAAGTGAGCCTGGTGAACCGAACAAATATTTTTTGTTCAGACTTTAGAAGACCTTCGGAAGTGCTTCTAGGAAGTTCTTGTTGTACTATATCACATGTCCATACCCCATGGGGGAATTGTAATAAATGTTCTAGCATGATAGTGTCTGTGAAAGACTCGGTCTCTTAGACTTTATTTTTCAATCCGATCAGCCCAGGGTGTTTTTTCCCTTGTTTATTATTGGTTGTTGAATAAACGACTAATCATTTCTGAGTTTTTCACTCCATACCTCCAAAGTTGGGGTGGTCGACTTAGCATTTAGGCCTATTGAGGTTATTAGAGTCTATGTGTCAATGTATAAACATGCTAGGCATCATGATCAAGTCATATGAACATGTCTAAGTACCCCTAGGTTTTTCAATTTTTTTTAATTTTTTAATTTTTTTAGTGTTTTTTATTAAAATTTAATTTTTCCAAAACTTAGGCTATTTTTTAATAGTTTAATTGGAAAAAATGGTTTTGTAATAAAAGTGGGCCAAATAATTAGTTTTAGTCATGTAGGTGCTCATTTTCAAGCTAAGGGCACCATGTAAACCCATGATCCCACTTTTTTTAGGTTTTGAGTGATTTTCCATCACTCAGGTCAGAAAACCCCAAAAAATCAATTATTGATTATTTTAATTAATAAATTGATGACTAATGGAGCAAATCCAAAATCCTAGATTAGTGGATTCTCAGCCGATTTGATTGAAATCAGTCAGATCTAAACCAGATTGACTGGATCTAACAAATCCTTGACTGAAGGAGGTTACCTAGACAGATCTAGAGTTGAAATTCAACATCCTTTATGGGGAATTGCGCCCTCTTTCTCTCCTCCACACATGTGGGCTCTCCTGGAAGCTCTGTGGATTGATGTGTCAGTCTATGGTTTGATGTGTTAGCTCAATAAGCCCCCCAATTGACAAGTAGGTTCAGTGGAATCTCAGTTCAGCTTCAGATCAGCACTGATGGAATCTCCTTCGGCTGGTTTATCTCCTTGAGATTTGCACCCCCCTAGGCTGGATCTCCTATTTTTGTATAAATAAAGCTCATATCACCTATTCCAAGCTAATTAGATCTGGGATTTAGGTGTTGTTGCTCTTGTATTGTATTATTGTTTGTTATTCTGGAATAAAGAAGCTTTGGAGGAAAGATCTATGGTGTAATGCTCTTCATGTGTGTATGGTGATTATCTAATGCTCATGAGGTATAATCTGTGTTATTTATCATTGCCTTTGCTAGTTAATTGTTGGCCTTGAAGGGGAGAGATCTCTCATATTAGGGTAATAGTTTATTCTAGTTTGATTTATGCTCTTATTGTTTTCTTGTTTTAGATCTATTGGAGTTGCATTTATTTTAAGTTTAATTGTATGTTTTCCAATTATGTCTTCCAGCAGCACCTATGTTTTTACCATCTATTTGTGCAAGGATTTCTAAGTTGTAGGTGATCTCACTTATAGAAGAGGTTGAGCTGGTTTTCATCTTCCTCATATTTAATATCTTCTGAGTGACATATTCCCTCAGTGTTCCACCAAAGCAGACTCCAAAGCCCAACAATCCCAGGTTTCCAGCACTCTTTCTCTCTCTTTCTCCTTCAAAAAATCATTTTTCTTACCTGGTTACTGTGTTTGAAAGCTTTGTTATCATTTGGATCTGTTATATAAAAGTAAAATTTACATAGATCTACTATTTCAAATCTCATAGTCTAGATCTCATTTCTAAAAAGTATCATTAAGCATTCTAGATCTAACATAAGGAAATCGTCCATTTTGCATGGAAAGTTAAAGAAAATCAATAGGTTTCATGCTCTAGATTTCCTTTTATGTTTTAAAAAAGATTAAATCTAAAAATCAGTGCATATTTTATTGGCTGCACAAACATCAAGCCAAGATCCAAAGGAAATCTTGCTTTCCTTGGTTCCTTTTTCACCTGTCTAGCTTGTTTTAACTTAGTCTTTTTTGAGTTAAGGTAGGCTGACCCAAAGGTACTTTTAAATTGATTTTGGGAATATTTTATTCTAACATGCTTGCTGGATTTTTTCAGGTGTAACATAAAATAAAATAAGCTGATGTTCGAAAGTGGCCTCAGGAGCATTCAAATCCCCCCAGGGGTCTCCCCTTTCACTAAAATTTAAAAATTTTGGAAAGTTGTAATATCTTGGTTTCATCCCGTATAAGGACCAAGAGGTTTCTAATATTTCATTTTTATGATATTGTAACCAATAATAATAAAATAAAATCTTTTTTGAGTAGGCTCTTTCGAGCCTGCTCCCCATCCCCTCGGGGGGGATCTACGTCCATTTCACTTGTTTGCATTCTTACCTTTTTTCTGCTCTAACTTAGTACTAACATGTAGGATTGTATACTTTGATATAATTTTTCATTATTCCATATTTTAATTTAAAAATTAATCATACTACTTACCCCACGACTTCCCGATTGACCCGCAAGGGGAAAGCGTTGCGTGGTAGGAATAATTAGAAAACCGGTGTTGTGTATCTTTGATTCCATTTTCATTAATTGTTTCATTAGTTATAATAAAATCAAACCCTCCTTTATTCCTATATTGAGGTCCACTTGGATCGAAAGAGGTTCCTGGAGGGTTTTCTTTTTAACAAGAACACCTATTTTAAAATTTACTAAAAATAACAAAGACTCCAGTGTGTATAATCTGTACTTGGATGTGGTTCATTTGATAATTCAAGCTGCATCAAAATCACTTGAGTGACTATAATAATTATAATTCACTCTCCCCAAATTGACAAACCATCAGGTGAAAATCCAATGCCTCGATGAAACCATTACGGTGGAAAAATACCCAAAGGAAGCAACAACTCCTGAAAAGTGACCTCGGGGCACTGATCTCCATTACACCTTTGGGTGCATTATGAACAACAGTCTCAGAGACTCCATTCATCCCACATATTCCTTGCGGGTAGCCGTGATGGTTTAGTTTTGGACATACTTCAAGTACCCCCTAGGTATATCTGGAGTCCCCTCACCTAAGTTAAATTACTCATCTTCTTACATTAATTTAAAATTAACCAAGATACAATTGCACAACATACATTCCAGCACTTGCAAGCACTCTTAATGGTTTTTCGACTCCATTTTCAAGGCATTGGTCAACTGTTTATTTCTTTCAATCTATATGTGATTTGGTGTCATTTTCGTGCTTACTTGTGATTATCTCATCATGTTATTTGTTGTTTACAATTGTTAAAACGAAACTCCTAAAAAAATTACTCTTAATACCATCATCATACTAAATAATTTTTCCTTAGTAATTTAATAGGGTCTACCGCCCTTGGCTTAATTAGGAGTTGAGCCTAAACAGAGGAGTCAAGGACAAGGTGATAGCATTGACTCGTGAGTTTCCCCCAAGGACATACCTAGTGGCTTGAATATTTATGCCACGTAACCCAAGTGTGTGAAAGGTGACAACAAACCTCTTTCATTTGTTCGAGTTGTACCAATAGTTTGAGCCTTCTATTCCCTCTTCCACGAGTTCAAAATGTCTTTTAAATACATAAACAAAAATATTTTTAGATCCATGAAAACATGATCGTAAGCTTAAAAACCTATAACTCGTCTACCTAACTCTTATTTCTACTACATAAATGACTCAACTGCTCACAAAACCTATCCTTATCCTATATACTACAATGAAGGATTCAAATATCCTTTATTGAATTCAAATTCGTATACTAATAAACAAAAATTACAAAAGAGAACCCATACTCTTCTAGAATATTCCACTTAAAACTTAAGAAGTCGTGACAGCATCATCACTTTAATTATGTCCCTGCATTAGATTCCCCACCCTGAAATTATTCATGGGATCCTATCCATGAGTCATCTCTCTGTTGTTTTTCTGTAGCATTTCAACAAATTTCAACCATTCTTGATTCTCTTAAGATCTCATTGTCATTCATCATTTGCAACTGATTACTGACTTCGTCCTTCTTACCTTGAAATTGATGAAGATTGTGCGTCTTTTCATTTACCTCAAAAGAATACACATTCCTTTTTCCATCATGAACTGCATTCCTATCAAATGTTCAAGGCATACCTAATAAAATATGACAAGCATCCATATAAATTATGTCACACCTTACTGGCATCCTGATAATTCTGAACTTGGAATTCAACTTGGCATGTTCATCAAATAGCAATTAGTGACCCTTTTGTGCATCCATGTAACTCTGTATAGTTCTAGATGTACTTTCCTATTCAAATTCATCTTATCTACCATCTCTATAGACACTAAATTATCAGTATTTCCACTATCTATAATCAATTTACAACACTTACCTCTTGCTTTACAATATATCTCGAGCAAATTTCTCCTCTCGACTGATCTACCAGTATCCTCACCTACCTTCAATAACACTTTCCTCATTATCAAGGATTCTCCTTCTTTTGGGAAATTCTCAACCACCTCTGCTGCCTTTGGATATTCAACTTCATATTGTACCACTTTTTCTCCTCTCTGTCTTACAATATATTTTTGGACAATCCCATGGCATATGACCCGATTGATCACATGTATAACACCTCACCTGTCCACTTCTTCCTCTTGAAGAAAATATTCTTCCTCTATTATCATTTAGTTTATCAGGTTGTGCTTGCTGACTTGAAATACTAGCTTCTCATTTTTGTTGTTGTTGTTCCATTCCTCTAGATCCTTTTACCATTGTTCTCTGACTCTACTTTCTCATTAACTTGTATTCCACTTTCAATGCAACCTGATAAGTTTCTTCCATAGATATTAATGAAATTAGACTCAATTCATCCCAAATATCAAATCTTAAGCCATTATTAACTTACAAATTATGGTAATGGTATTCACTCCAATCACTCAACTTATTATTATTGTTTAATATTTTTACTTTATTTGAAAAAGGAAATGATGTTAGTGATGGTAACTTATTATTGTTTAATTTTTTATTTTATTTTAAAAAAGCAATGTTATTGATAATAAGTTATAAATTATGGTTGGGAGGATTGGTCGTGATACTTTTCATCTATGTTTAAATCTAATTCACAACATGTTATGAAAGATATTGGAGATACCTTGATTCTTTGTGAATAATAAGTATTTTTTCTTTCTTTCTAGATATATCCCATAACACTAATAAACCATAATTAAAAAAATACAAATTACAATAATGATATTCACAACTATTCAACTCATTATTGTTTAAAACTTTTACTTATTTTTTAACCAATATAATGTTTTATCAAAATTATTTTTAAAGGTTAAATCATAACTATCTAGATAAAATCAAAATTAAAAGAAAATAAAAAAATCATAAACAAAAGTGAACTAAAACATATAATCTTAAAGAAAACAACTCTTTATCCTCATTAGTTCTATGTACTTGTACATATGTTGTTTATAATTATGCGATTCTCACTCACACACATACACAATAAATTGTGTGTACTTTTACATATGATTTTTATAATTACGTAATTTACGTAAGACATAAATTGCACTATGATTTGAAGTCTTGCTGCTCACTGAGCGATCACTTTTAGATTGTTGATCAGAGCCCTTTGGCACTCGGTAGATGTGGCTGATGCGAATGACCATTTATATGATGAGACAGTTTTCTGATGGGAACCTACTTACTACTATTCTGCCTTTCCCTATGGCAGCGTTCTCAATGAGTCTCATGGTCTCACATGCTGTTTTCTTCTTAATGTAACCCATTTATGGGATGGCTGGACCGATGGCCTTTGATTCTTAATAACAATAACAAGGACAGGCTTTTTTCTTCCTGAAAAAAAAAATTTGCACTATATATTTGTATATATTCTACATTTTTTTCCACATCAAAATTCTTAACTTTATTTAAAATATGGTTACATTCTTTAAATGCTTTCATAATAAACTCATGTGCATTCACAAGTAATATCCACCCATTCACAATAAAAAAAACAATCTTGTTGGTAGATACAATCATGTATGATTCACATAACATAGATATCCTGTTTCCTCAAAAGAATTATAAAAAACATGCTTGATAAAAATAAAAAACATATACTTCAGCTATTTTTATCTATACTACATATTTTTATCTATATCCGCATAAATGGTATAAAATATTTATCGACACATATTTAAATACGTGAATAATAAATTTCACACTTAATATCTTAATTACTTTTTACATTAAATTACTAACAATAAAATTTAAATATAAAAAAAATAAATTTCACACTTAATATCTGTAAGGTTTGTCGTTACACCAAAACTTGCAAATGTTGATGAACATTTGAAACCAATCACAAGACCCTATTATCGGGAGTGGAAGTTAGTCCACATTTTTATATTCCCAGAGGTGTGGTAATTATACCATGTGGTTGTACTGATACTCCAACACACCCCTCCAATGTAGCTCGGGGGAATTGAACCTAAGACCTCTGATCTGACACCATGTAAGGTTTGTCATTACACCAAAACTTGCAAATGTTAATGAACATTTGAAATCAATCAAAAGTCCCTATTATCAAGCGTGGTGGTTAGTGCACATTTTTATATTCCCAGAGGTGCGACGGTTATACCATGCAGTTGTACCGATACTCAGACAACAATATCTTAGTGTTTTGTAACAATAGGCCTAAGAGGAAGCCCATTCAGTTGGAGTCTGAATCCAAAGATTGTTTGATATTGAGGCCAAACGTTCATTTCTCATGAATCCAACTCTATGGGTCCTTTGAGGTTAGCCTCCCAGATCTGGAATTGATAGGGAGAGACCCCTTTAGCTGGGAACCCTATAATTATTAATGTTGATGTAGTGAGCCTCGACCTCTATTCTTAATACTGTGAACCACATGAAAAAAAATATTGGTTATAATAAAATACTAAAGTCATAAAGATGTGGCATCAAATTTCATATATGAAATGATTTTGACTATATCATCATCCCTTGATTGTATTGTTTTAAGGGTCTTCAAAATGAATGTATAAGAAAATTGACTTTATCTTAAATAAATAATATTTAAAAAAATAAATATAGGATCACATATAATATTTTTTTTAGAGAAAAAATATATTTTCTCTCAAGCATGGAAAATTTACAAACCATAAGTGTTGAGGTACAAAGTTTGGAAATTGATCAAGTTGCTACAATCCCTTTTAACCAAGTACTATAAACTATGTTCCCAAGGGACAATGAAAATGATAATAAACATATAATATTTATCAACTGGATCTAGACAACATAGGGTCTTACAAAACTATTGCAACACATATCACATGCCTCAAATTTGATGAAGTTCATAGGTCCTCGAAGATACCATGAGTCCCTCACTTTACTCATCAATAAACAAGTGGCCAACCTTTGATAATAATACTTCTTTAGACAATCAGTCTAAAAATGTGTTCAATTTTTAGTAAACATAAGTAAAACTAACCAACTAGAATTTGCCACTAATAACCCACATTTATGGATACCTATATTGTGGATCTAAATGTCTATTGAATAACCATAAATTAATCACCAAATACCTACAGCAAGCAATATCCTTCTCAACAACAAACTTCAATAGATAGTAAGTTGCATTAAATTCATGAACATTATTTTTCCCTACCCCTAAGCTAGCCTTACCCAAACCATAGTGATTTCCTAAAAGGTAAGGAACAAATCCTAGGCCATAAGTATTCCCTATCCCCTAGCATGCCCCATCAAAAATATCCAAGGAAAATCTTTGTTCATAATTACCTCTCTAAGAATTCGGCTAGGACTTGATAGACAGGTTGGAGAGTAGTAAGTAAAGATCGCTAATGTTTTTGTAATGATCTTAAATGTAGGAACATGTTTCTCCTTAAATAGTCTATAGTTCCTTTCCATTGAAATTCCCTAGTTGATTAAATATTGAATTGCTAAAAACATTTTAAGTTTTCGTATGATTAAAAAACCCCAGGAAGCAATACTCCAAAGAATCTTGTTCTCATAGGTTTCTCAAATCAAGATGATGCTTGAATTATGGTCAAATTTTTTGAGGGAACAAATAAAAAAAGAAATATATTTTCATTCATTTCTTCATTACAACTACAAATAATATTCATACTAGGTCCTATTTTGTTCCTTCGTTGCAACATATCCCGATTTTAAAATCGCTTGTTTAGAACCAGTAAAAAATGAAGTACACTTTTATGTGACACCAAAATATTCAATATAATTTTCCACCACCATCCAGAATATTCTACCATTGTAGAATTTAAATCAATGTATCACATCTTAGCATTATAATATCCCATGACCTTATTAAAGACCCAAGCAATTGCATCCCCTTTGTCTCTAATTCTGATGTGATCCTTTCAAAGATCATGTAGGAATATTTCCATTCTCAAAGACCACTCCTCAACTAAACCAAAATCATAAGTTGCTTGAATCCATCCTTGTTTCCATATATCAATATTCAAAAGATCAATAAATTTGTCATGGGTGCACTTACCTTGTTCTTGAAAGTGCCTAACCAAATCATCATGGAAAAATTTCCTTCCACTACACCTCATAATAGCATCAAATCTAACTTAGATATTCTCATCTCTACCCACCCTCCATGTCAAAACTTAATCAATAATCGAAAATTCCAATATCAAGGCTTTCAACTTATTAGAAACATTTTGAACGAACTTTCCATGCCTTCTTAATCAAATATAATATAGTCCTCAGAGACAATTTTTTTTTATCAAGATTATTCTCTCTAAATTATCTTTGGTTAAAAAGTTTTAAAGTGACTTTTTTGAAATTCCTTGATTAAATAGGAATATTTTTTTAAATCCCCATCGACCTTCATCCTTTAGAATTGCAATAACCTTCTAGCTAGCAATATGTAATCACATGTACTTATTGTTTCTCTTCCAAAGATAATTAATACATAATGTTCTAATCTTGTTAAGGATTCATTTTATAATATGGGTCATGATATGTCAATAGAAATGGATGGATTTTACTATAGACTTGTGGAACAAGTATCCCCCTTGGGAAAATCATTTATTGCACTATAAGTTAACTCTTTTCTCAATCCTAGTAACCAACCAATCTTGGTCAGTTTTCCCATAGTTATTAAGTTTGAGTGTGCACCCCATATATTTAAAACCATCATTCAAATTGATAATAGGGAATGGGAAACCTCATTCCCATAACTTCCCACTATGAGCATCCACCTCATGAACATATAGGGTAGACTTATCAATATTGGATTCCATTCATGTGACCCAACAAAAGAGATCAAAAAATCTTTATACTATCGACATTAATCATTATAACATAAACAAACAAGTAGGATATCATAAGAAAAATGAATATGGTTCAGTTGTTCTCTCTTCCCCATAATAATACCATGCACCTTCCTTTTCCTTGCTGCATCAAGTATTTCCCTAATGATCCCTTCCACAACCAATTAAAACTTAATATAGGGAGATAATGGAAACCCATCTCTCAGCCACCTAGTGGGTCTAAATAAATCAAATCCAAAGCCATTAATAAGAACAATAGATGAAGAGGATCTCACATATCCCATAATCCATTTAACCACCAGAAGACTAAAACAAATATGAACATTTAACATACTAAAATACAACTAGGATACATAACCATAACCTTTAGACATATGTAGTTTGAGCACTACATTAGGGAGGTGAGATGTATTAATGAAATGTTATCTATCGTGTGTCGTACCATTAGCTTCATTAATCATTATACCCCTCATAATTTGAAATTGCTTATAGGTGATAATCTTGGATAGTAATGGCTTGATACAAACAACAATCACCTTGGAGATAATCTTACATATACAACTACAAAGTGATATTAGCTAGAAGTCATTGTAAGAATACAGGAAATCCACTTTGGGAATCAAATGAAGGAAGGTGGAATTAATATTTCTTGTAATATTCCCAATTACCCTCAATTACTCAGATGCCCCAAGTAAATCATATATAATAATATAATAAAAATGAATGAAAAACTATGTAGTATACTCATCAAGCCTAGGGATCTTATCTTTCTAGAAGGTGTTAAGAGCAACCCTGAGTTATTCCTTTGTCACTGGTAGGAAAATTTCATCATTTGTTTCCTCATCAACCAACTGTGGAAAATAAGAAACCATTTTCATAATTTCTTCCAAATTTTCATCAAGGAAAATTTGAAGGGTCCATAATTTTTTCAAAGTGTAAAAAACTTGGTGAATCTTACTAATTATTGAATTTGCAACAATAAAATGTTGGACGGTTTTTTTTTTTTTAAATCCAAATTTCTAGAAAATTTATATAGTTTTTGGATAATTTTGGCGATTTTTAGAGGAAAACAATAACCCCATGGAACTTGGAGAATAACCTTTGAAAAAAAAAGACAAAATTTGGGAATCATTTTTTGCTAAAAAAAAGGTCAAAAATAGCCCATGGGCTAAATTTCACCCCTAAATTCTTCCTTGATTTTCATGTATTGGTTTCGAGAATATGTCCTAGAAATGTTGAAGTCCCATCTAGGAAATCTCATCAAAAACCTTGAACCTAATTACCATCCCTACCTTTCAACTCCCAGACAGTATTATGATTCTTCTTTTATATGGAAAACTTTTGAAAATATTTGGTGTTCAGATCTCTAGACAAAATACTGAGTGTCTGACTCTTGATTCACCATTCATTTTCAATGTCGAGTGTAACAACCTCCCATGTTGCTATTAAATTTTAATATATAGAATTTGGGGTTTCCTTCTATCCTTCTAGTTATCTCATATTTGTTTCTCTCTTTTATTTTGTATTTATTATTCTAAAAAAATTTGAAGAAATTTGTTACCCATAACACTATTACCATGGTAATATCTATAATGCGAAACTAAACATTTATCTCCTTATATAATGATAATTCTGAGAATTGAAAACTTTGATTTGCAATAGTTCAACTAAGTTAACAACATAAAACTTGAAACCTAAGCATTTCATATTGAACTGCAATTAATCAAGATATTAACATAATAAAACGTGGAAAATACCTCACCGAAGTTGAAGTTCTCTCACATCGTTCCTTTGAATGTTTCTCCTCCTCTGATTACTTTCCCAAATTGGAAACATGTTTTTCCTCCCAGCCAACTAGCAGCCTAGCCGGCTTCCTAGCCCTAGGAATCCATCCAAAAGTCCTCCCAGCCCTTCGTTCTAGAGACCCCCAAATAATAGAATAGTGATGCACATACGTTGTGTATAAAATATTTCGTTGAGTTCTTAAACTCTCCAATTCTTCCTAGATTCTCTGTCAAAACCCTTCCTTCCCGATAGACTCGTCAAATCCTCCTTCCTCATCCTCTTTCCATAAAAACATATATATAATCACCAACCATTGTCTCTTTAAATAAATAAAATTGATATACAAAACAATAAATACCGACTCTTTCAATGAAATAATAAACTAATATGCATATTAAAATACTCATTATGTGGGTTAAAAGTCAACTTATTAGGACATTTCTAACAATGTAGTTATTACATAGATCTACCCTACCGAGTATTCACTAATAGCATTCCCATAAAATAATATATTTTACAACCTTATTCAATACAACAATTTTCAAGATATATTTTAATATAACTTAACAATTTGTCATATTAAGGTTCATTATACTATTAATAAATAACTTGTCATTTAGTGCTCTCCCACATTACTTCGTAATGAACTAACAACCCTTTCGAGAATTTTCAACATGACTCTAACTATTCTATTTACTACAAAAATACCACCCTGACACTTAAGAAGATATTTCTCATATAACTTGATAAAATATTCTATGACGAGATTGAAAATTTTTTATTACAAGATGCAAATTAAATGAATAAGACATGTACCTACCTCAAATTAACTCATGAAGATATTTATATAAATTACATTAATCATTAATTTATGTACATGGATACCTATCTAGACAAGTAATACAACAAAGCATTCTAATACCATATATATATATATATATATATATATATATAT
>LPNX010514250.1:48207-119287 GCA_001517045.1 Pseudotsuga menziesii
GCTACGATTCCTGTCAAAACTCACACTCACCCACAAGTTATAGAATATTGGAATTCACCATTAAATTGCATGAAAAATTGATATCACAATCATATCAGTGTAATTACATCATATAATACACAACCATCTCATAGTTGATCCATTTCTATGCCAACTCAAATAATCAGATACGTTTCTCATGGGTGACTATATCTTATAACTATTTCAAGTGATAAGACATTTTACATACCGATATTGAAATAACCATTTCTGTTCTTTCACATCATATACGTTTTTTCTCTATTCAATGTATAGTTTTAACCACTGTCAAGGTACCTCCTTCCACATCCAATAGGAATAATGCAATGACATGCATCATCATCTCCATTAATAAAATAAAATGATAATTTTGATTTATTGTTCCTACATAAGAAGGTCCACATGTTCACATAAAAACAATATTACTCAATTCAACCAATTCCAACAGTTAATAACAAAATATAAGAGATAACTAATTCTCATTGGGGTTTAATTAATAAATTTTAATGATGGGGCATTACATACACCCACCCTTCAAGAAACTTTGTCCTGAAGTTATTGTCATTCACAATCATGACGAAAGAAATATGATGCAACATATCAGTATCCTCCATACTAGAATATATTATCTATAATGTGACCACTATACATTAAGTTCATTAAACATGTCAATTCCCACTAAAAGTTATTCTTTTAACTGTACTTTACCCTTTTTTTCTTTATATATATATATAGGAGGACGGTTTTACCTCGTTAAGGTTTCTTCAAATAATTACCCACAATAAAGTTATCCCATTGCTGATTTGTTTTGGTACTATTCCATGGTGTGATTGATAGGAAGATCTATCTCCTTCAATATAACTTTTATTTTGGTTCCAAGGTATTGCTATGACTCATGGGTTAATTCATGGATTTAGCTAACATCCATTCCATAATTTGTTATTAATGAATTACATATTTTTACACAACTATTTCTAAGAAGAGATCTACCCATGAGTCTCATGCTATACCATTTCATTAAAAAAAAATTCAATTCTAACAGAATCCTCATTCCCTTGATGAATGCATTCCAACACACCCACATAATTTCAACCTACCATTTATACACAAACTTTTCAAAATTATTGAATTTGTCAAGCCTCAAACCTCTTGCATTTGTCACTTGTATCTAGTATATATGGCTAGGTAAGGAATATGCCTTCACTTACTAAAATAATTTTTTTATACTCTCTATGGATAGAGCTTAGGTCCATATATTCATCATGTTTTCCTACTCAACATGAGTAATTTCATTGAATTTAACTTTGTAATTTCATTATTGCACTGAGGGCATATAATCTTATCATTTATTTCAGAGGAAATACTTCAAAATCCTTATTATATGATTGGTCAAGTTCACATAGCTCTTGGTTTGTACCTGAAGTCATTATTATAATTAATCCATAGAATAATAAATATTCTTGTTAAATTACATTGTGTATTCTCTAATGTGATTCATAATAATACCTTGACTTGTATATAACCTTAATTAGAATCAAAGGCGTTACAATGATTTGGTTATTTAACTTAGACCATTTTCTTGTCAATTTATTAAATTATCCAACACACCGAACCTCGACTTATGTGTTTTGTGATGTACCCTTTTGGTTACAACTTGAATATGGCATAAGGTCAGTCCCTTCTAGGATAGCATCACCCAATCATTATTTTAATCCTAGAACGAAAACTTAGGTTCCTCATAAAATTTTATAATTTGACAACCCCATGCATTGTCAATCAATTTTTAATTATAATTATAGGGTGAAGGATAAGAGCATGTATTTGATTGATGTACCGACTTAATCTTATGTCTTAACATGACTTGATGGAACATCCACATATTCATTGTATTATAATATTCTCTTTCTTATCACTATCACCTGCTTAAGTTGCCACATTCTCTCACTAGTATATTGTGTTTCGTTACACTCTCCCAATTAGGAACTAGATTAAATTCCCAAATTGTATTGATTTTATCATAATCCTCTGATTCCTTTATACCTCTATGTATAGCGCATTCCATGCCTTATCATAAAAATAATTGTATTTTGTTGCTTCAATATTCACTTTTATGAAGAATCATTGCTACTTTACCCCATAATTAGAGTATTACTAACTTCTTTCCTTCATCATTTGGTTACCTTCCTCGCATAACCCTATTCATAAGTGATGACAGACACCCCCCTTTGTCTTTACTTAAGTTGATGAGTATTCCTCCTTCACTATATTAATGCTTGTTGTAATAGTGCTCATCTTACTATGCATACCCATTACCTTTGGCTTGCACCTACTATGTCGATACTTTCATCTACTACATCCACAATATAATTTTTAATTGTCTCAATTACCCGGTATTATTCCTTTTTATACCACTCTTTATATCACTAACATCTTGCAGTAATTAGATGTTACTTAAATAATTTTTATTTTATTTGTATAGGTCTAGCTCATACACAAAGATCACTACCTTATGGATTGCAACCACATCAAACCCACCATGAATTTTAACCTAGCAAACCTACCTATGTACCTTTATCAAGCCTATAGTATTATCCATTCCATCTACTCTATCCCTAATCGATGAAAACATGGCTTTACTAGAATCAATAATTTATAAGCACTCTAACCCAATTTACTAGACATTAGTTATGCATACTCATTAGACCCACTTACTCAATAATTTTGTAAAGGCACACATACTTTTTCATAATTAATTTCATCATAAATTAACGTGGCAAATTCTCTTTGCACCTAGCAGGTGATCCCATTACAGCCTTTGTAATAATTTGTAACACCCCAAAAATTCAAATTTTTTTTATATGGCATTTAATGTTAAGTCATAGTCTAAAATGCTAGTGTAATAACTATTTTTAGTTTAATTAATAGATAGATTACAAGGCAGGTCATTAAGAGAAAACCAGGAGTTAATTTCTCTTTTTTTAACCATAACTAAAATGTACAAAATTATACTCACTTACTAGCAAGTCACATGCTACTACCCTTATTCAAACTTTAATGTTTTTCAGTCTTGAATAAAAGTTTGTCAAAAGTTAAAGAGTTTCAATTTATTGAATTCAAATCATTGATTTGTTTGTAACAAGACGTGTGATTCTAATGGTTGTTTTATTTTCTTATTGAAGGGGGCTTGAGGTTAGCCTGAGGCTTACTTATCTTTTCTCAAAGCTAACGAGGATCCGATGCTTGTAGAGGATTTACAGGTAATCTTACTTCTAGGTTACGATGTAAACATTTAAAGCTTGGAAGACCAAAAAGAGTAGGTCAAAAAAGGAAAATCCTTAACTTTATTTTTTATCTATTATATCGAAGTGTAATAAAATCCCATTCCTATAACCAAGACTATTATATCTTGATAGCATATTGGAGTTGGTAGTGTGCTTATCTATTTTAACAATTAAGTTATAAGTTTGATGGAATGTAATTATCAACATGCTCTTAGTTGTTGAAGGAACTGGAAACCCTATTACTTTCCATATGATTTATAACTATGGAATTTATTCCTACTAAACCCTAGAACTTCCTTAGTCCTAACATTATCATTACTATTTTTATTTAGTAGTCATATACTAACTATAATTAAAACAAACCTAGCCTATGCATATATACAATTGATGCATAACATATATACAATCCTAAGTATATATACAATGCATATCATACAAAATAACCTAGCATAAATTTATTGCATATTATATAAACTAATCTAGGTATATATACTCTATGCAAAACATTGAAAATGTCTTACTATTAACAATGTAACGGTATTACCTTAACCATGCAATGTAGGCTAAAACTATATCTAGTGCAGAAAAGATTTAAGGATTGGTGGAGTCCACGTGGGGACTATTCGTTCGAGGAAGGGTTTTGGTGTGAAACCCTATGCACAAAACATTTAACGTTTTCCCTAAGACTGCTCAAATTCATTTGTTGTTTTCTGTTTGAAAATAGAGAGTGGCCGACAAGCCTCTGGCTCTTCGGCCCTTTGCAACTACTCTTACCCTTTTAACTGCCCTCGCTGTTTAGCTGGTTGAAACTCTCTGATTTTTTTTCAATATCATTGCATTCGACTCAACCATGGTGTTATTTTTTCTCTTCTCTAGTTTATTTTCCAAAGCTCGTTCTTTTGTTCCATCGCTTACACAGAGGTTTCTTTTGTTTGCCCAAGGTGTTAACAGGACTGGAGATCTAGTTCTTTACCACAACCATGAGCTAAAAAAAAAGGTTATACTGGTAAGATGTATCGAAACTCTTCCAGCATTTTTATTTTCTTTAATTCATCTATCAACATGAAACCAAATACTAATGTTTCAAGTGCATGCTATATGTAGGTGAAGAACTCAATAATGCGCAGTCGAATATGAAGGAGTTTGTTTTGAAGTTGAAGGGTATGAGCTCCATAGGCTCGATAAGCCTCGGTTCCATCCCTGTGGTGCCCTTCATTGTTAATTTTGCAGTGATGATAGTGTTCAAATTACTTGCAGTAGTTTTTAATTTTGAGAATGGAGGAGGAGGCTGTATGGCCATTTTTAGTTATAACCCTTGGGGTTTTGCAAAAGAGCGATAATTCTTGTAATAAGATGATAGGGTAAATATATTACTGTAACTACTTTACTTGGAAGCTTACTCGACCTAAAATATCGACCACTAAGGCTCTTTCATGGATACGAAAATGTTAATTTATTTTTGGTTTACAGAGGTAAATCATGTAATGACTATTTGGATTTAAATGGAAACTCTGTTTATAAATATTTTTCTTGCTAAAAAGCAGAGATTACGGCTCTAGTGTAAATATTTGTTTAGCAGTTGTTTCTTCCTTGATAATTCATGCGCAGTCTATTATGTTTGGTAGGGAGTCTTCAATGTTTTTGTTTGTAATTTATTTTATAAAAAACTGTGATTATCCTAGGGTTGTGTGTTTAACAAATAGTTTGGAAAAATAAAGTTTATCTATGGTTGCGAAATAAGAAGGCCATGTGATAATTTTAGTTATTGTAAAACTATTTGGAAAAAATGTGGTATTGTAGATGATTAATCTATGGTTTTGTTTTTTTTTAAAGGCAGTTTTGATATTAGGTTATCATTTGATTTTTTTGGTATAAATAAGAGTTAGAAAAGTAAAAGTCTTCCTTTTAAATGGAAGGGATGGAAATTAATATTTGGATTATTGGGCTTATTCAGCTGATTGACAGAGACTTAAGAGTATGATTGGTTCATTATTTAAATTTTAGATTTGTCTTATTTTAAATTATTTACCAGCTGTGGAATCTTCTTTTCTTCTTAACTAGGTTCTGAAATTAAATAACAAAATTCATATACAAGAGTAGGGTTTTAGAAGAATAGTTTGCAAATATATAATATTATTATCAGAGTTATAATGCTTAATACAACTAGGTTTACTAAATACTTATTTTATATGCTTATAATAAAATTGGTAATAAAATATTAAAATAAATAACCAGTTTTCTTTGCTAGTGTAAATAATTTAATTGTATTACAGTAATATTTATTTTATTATAATACATACAATTTACTGTCTGTGTATCAACAATTTTACAATAATAGACTCTCTATAGTATTCTTTAGAGGTTTATGTATAAAATTTGAAGTCTTTGAAAATGAATTATTATGGAAAAATTAGAAGTAAAAGCTTCCAATGTTAAATAGTTACTTGAAACTATTGCTCGAAAAAAGAAAAGATTAGTGAAATAATTTCTAAGTAACTTTTCAATTCAATAACAGTTTTCTAATTCTTTTATCCATGCATACTCATTCCTATTTACCTCTAATCATACCTTCTTTACTAGAGTACTTTATCTTATGATGAGTGGAAAAATACAGAAAGGAAATTTTACTCGTCATTCCATCATTTCTAATTCTAGGTTCATTTCTTATGTTAAACATATATAAGTAAACTTATCGAATAAAAATGTAGACTTAAATAGTCTATTCGCAGATGCAAAGTATCTAAGGAATACTAGTAAAAGCTAATCATGACTACTTTCATTCCAGCACTTTTACTTGCATAAAGATAAATAAGATAACACAATGGAACCTGATAACTTGTAGAGGAGACAAACAACCCAAGGAGCCCGTTCCACCCAACCTTTTCCTGAAGATAGCTCACTGATTGTCTTAGGACCCCCGAGCCTGTCCACTGGGCCACCAGAATGAAAGCATTGTGTGAAGAAATGGGATTAAATACCCTTGCAACTCCACCTAATTACTTAACATGAGTGCTTCTATTCTCAGCAGTAAGAACACAGCTAACAAGTTGTACTAGTTCATAAAACTGTCTTAGTCACTCAATCCACTTCTTCCTTTCTCCTCATTGAATCTCTTGTGCACCATTCTCAACATCATAATTTTGACAAGGTAATGATTGAACAACCTCCTGCTGAATTCAATGGATAAATATATGCATGCCTAGGTCTTTTTGTTAGTTTTTCAATTAATGAGCCACCTACTCCGTTCCACTTTATTGGGGAACATGACCATAAAATTAGGGAAGTTTCCCCTTGCAACAACTAGAAGTGGTTGAGGATGCTTCCATGTGTTACTTTTCACTCACCTCAGTTTATTGTGATTTTATTCCTCCCAGTGGGTCAATGGACACTCATTCAACAACCTCCTAGGCTATTTGTCTCATCTTTTATTTATAAACTAATAAAATATTCAACATAATTAATTAAAGTAATCCTTCACCCCACATGGTCAATAGTTATAAACTTTACAATAAAAATAAAATATAATGTTTTCTTAAACATAAAATTTTATTGAAATTGGGGTACCTACCATAATTGCTTAAATGTGTCTATGAACAACAGTAATAGAAGACACCCAAAATTTTAAATAATTAACTTTCCGCAAGGTTACATCACCATAGCCTATAAGTACTATAATGTAGTTATTACTCTTATAATTATCTTTCCTCATATCTTATTTTCTCAATTATATTGTAAATTTTATAATCATTCTTTCCACCTACATGATATTGACCATGTTGGTCTCTAACCCTTTTTAGATATATCTAGCAACTAATCTAATTTAAATAACCATGAGTTTTATTTGGTTTAATTACATAGAGAATGTAGCTTATAAGCGTTATTGAACACAAGTTGGTTTAGCCTCATGTTAACCTAGAAGAAATTAGACCTAACACCTCATCACACAACCCTAAACATTAGGTCTGAATGTCATGAGTCACACATGGGTCAATAATTCTAATGCCAAATGTAAGGTATCACATCATCCGCATGATTTAGTTAGTATTTTATGACAACCTCATCTTCTCCAGTCACACCTGTCAGGATTCCCTTCATGAAACCTACTATGTTACTCTATTTCACCTAGATTTGATTGGACTCTGGTACACTCCTAAGAGTGCAAAGGATTATAATTTAAACCTATAATGTTTACTTATAAAAATATAATTATAAGTTAATAAATTAATCAATTGGAATTTTAATAAGTCTAATCCAAGATTAATTTTTTTTTAATTTTTTAATTTTTTATTTTAACATATAATTTAATAAAGTTATGTCGAATAAAATTAAAAAAATAAAATACTGTAATCATTTATAGGTCAAATTGAATTACTTTATGGTTCGATAAATTTCAATTGGATTTTAAAAATATATTTTAATTTTAAATATTCAAAAAATTATATAAAAAAAAAACTTTTAACCATGTTAAATATGCACATGAGTCATTTCAAATAATAACAAATATTAATTATAGATTATTAATTTAAATTTAACAATACAAAGGTGTAACCCTAACCTAATATTCACTCATCCTCGCATGCCTTCCAAGTGTCGAGTCTTACAGTGGTGGATAAGATGGGGTCAGCCCCACCGGTTCACTCATTTCTTCCCCTAATTGTTTTTGCATACCTCCTACAGTGAGCTGTGGAATTCCATGTAGCAACTTTTCTCTACCATAATTCCCAAGAGGGTGCTCAACTCCATTCCTCCTTAGTGTGGTGGGGCAATGGTTCACTTCAAGATCAACTTAGGTTAGGTTTCTTATCCTCTTCTTTCAATATGACTAAGCTCTACAACTCATTGAAACACTCTCAGATCCAGAACCAATTTAATTTTTTTGGTGCTTAATCTTGATTGTGAACAATGTAAAGGATTTTCCACTTTGCAACTCAAACTTCCAAGATTTTCTAGGGTTTTGTTTGAGGACTCTTACCCATTTTTTTAATATTTATTATTATTTTATTCATGTTTATCTAGGGTTCCTATGAAGAGGCTCAACTACATCTCTATTTTTTATTCTGCATTTCATTTATTATTCATTTTATTTTAGAGTTGTCGATCTTTAACACTCATCATCTATTTCCATCCCCCTATCTTTTCTTACCGGTAGTCGAACGTCGGCATTCTATTCTGAGAGAGCATAGGGAATTCTCTCCTGTGGATCATGGTTGACCTCTATGCTTTAGTGGACAACTGTAGTCCTCGCTAATGATGTTCCAGTTGCAAGAGCTGCCAAGTATGGGAACATTGGTACCTTAGGAGATCGCACAGAGATGCCTGCTACACAATTCGCATTGTATCAAAACCCATGATAATGACCTCTCCCTCTTAGTGGGGAGCCATGGATTTAGGGCAGTAGAAGGGATCATCACTCCACTTGTTTATAACTCTAAATTTCTAAATGGTTTAGGTTATATTCCACTGTTTCTGGAGGGGGGTCATCACTAAGAATCCACTCCTTCCCTCTCATCAAGGTCATGGAAACCTTTGCACAATGCAACAAGGCTCATGACATCCTCATATAGGTTCAGCAGGTCACTGGTCACGTATAGTAGGATCACGATGACCAAAATAGCCTAAGAAGATCACGTCCTGCTCCAACAGGCTCACTACTCCTTAACCAGGCTCAGCCCAAGTCATTGAATCTATACTTGGCTAAGCAACGACAACTGGTGGGTTTCTATTCAGCCATACCTGCATTGCAATAAAATTATCATTTATGCAGGTGTGCTCAACCATCCAACCTCAATCGAGTGATAGTGATTAGTCATCCAATATGGGAAAGAATTATCGCTTTAACAATCATCATGGGTAAGTGATCTATAAAATCAACCTCAATGTTGGATGTTTAGTCCAGTCGAAGTGGGGCAATCACTAGGGGAACATTTAACTAGTGGAATAAGGGTTAAGGGTCAAGCCATAGCATCCATCGTCCTTACCCAACCAAAATATTTGGGTATAGAGCAGCTCTACCTTAAGCACTTCATCCAATGTGAGGAAGTTCAAGTAAAGGAACTAGATTATTTAGTCAAATTTGTTCAATTTGTTTTTAAATCATCAATTATTTTAATGGAGTTCTCATAGTACAGGAAACGCCCATAATTTTCATCCATTTCATGCATATGCCTGTGAGTGATTCTTTGCACTCTATTTTCTTAAATTTCCGTAAAAGCATGATATATATACTCGTAGTGCATGATATATGTTATACTAAAATTTATGTAATGGAATGGCATACAAATAAAATTTCTACAATGGAATGGAATATAATATTATTTCTAGTACATGACATATTACCGGTGGATTTCCATGCTCCTTCAGTGATATATTACTGTGATGTTATAGTGATATATTGCTGTGATGTTTGGTCATGGTTAACAATAGAAATTGACCAATTTTTATGGGAATGACACTTTATACACGTGAGAAGTTTGTTAAATATATTATTTTGTCATTTAAATGAAATTTTCTATTGAATTGAATCCACACTTAGTCAGATGTCTTGTAGCTTTAGTTCTTATAACTACAACTATGGTATAAACAACTAATTAGCTTGATCTCAGCATTAGCTAAAATGGCCTGTCATTCAACATTCCTGGATAATAACATTTCTCTTTTTTGTAGGGACATAACAAATGATGACTCATCAAAACAATTAAATAGGATTTATCTTTAATAAACTAGACCCCCTTTCTGATCGTTTACCTATGAATTCCAAGTGATGATGAATCACTTATATCTAGTTCAGTTTATTAGATGCCAGGAATACAACCAAGAGTCGATCAGGTAGCGGTAACTCGATCCCTTGGGTTTATGTTGGTACGATACATGATGATGCTAGCGATACAATACGTTATGCTTTTAATCCACAACTTTTACTCTATCGATAATGGAGGGACTACTACCGGTCTGTAATTCAATCTCATGAAATATTAGTAATTTACACTTTTCAATTTCTTTTATACGACATTTAAGCTTCCCTTAAATGCTTATTTCCTAATGGTCTGGGATACCCATGGTCTATTATCAGTGCCCAACAAACTTCTAACTACATTCATTAATGCCTCTGTCCCTGAGTGCCCAATAGACTGCCAACTACTTTCAGTTAATCACTGGGTAAGATACAATGACTAGCTATTTAATCCCTATGTATGATACAATGATTCACATGTATCTTCCATCCGTAAATTGTAGTTGGGATTTTGTTGATAGCCATAATTTGAGAGCTTTTATTACACCTTTCCGAGTTTTACCTATATTAACTATTTGTACACCAACTCTTAGAATTCCAACTTTATTTTTAACTCCAACAATTTATTACGATCCAACAATTTATTACCATTGCTCATACATAGGAAAAAAAATAAAAATAATTAATTTCTCTGAATGAATTCATGTGGAAGGATGTGTCTATCCATTTGTGATGTTAATTAGATTTTCTGTTGGGAATGGCAATTATTATGAAATTGTAGAATTAACACTCCAACAAAAACTAATCATGTAGAAATCCACACCCGTTTGGTGGGTAGTTACCGTTCTTTTCCTTCTTGGCACGGGTTCGTCGTGTTAGAACCAATGTGCAAAGAAGGAGACCACTAGTGCATTATGCCACTAGGAATCCAACAGACCTAAAAGTGTATAACACAGGAATCGCCTACAGTGTCAAGGTGCTATTTTCATACTTTAAACAAATTTTTATATATTTTGAAACGAAATCAGATGATCATGACATCGAAACCAGTGAGATTCCTCTTTCCATCACATAGGAAAGAAAGAAGCAACCTTTCTAGTGTTTGACATCCATCAAACTTGGGAATGTTTTATTTTACGAATGAATGATTAACTATTGACGTTTCGTAACACAAAAGAAATTTCCAGGAATTAGACTTGGAACGCATCCAAATCAAATTTGGGGAATTTTCTTAGAATGTGACTTTGCATATTTAAATTGTTAGATAAAATAGAATCAGTCAATCTTGCAGTCGATACACGATGGAGTGAGTTAAACTTATGGTTTTATTTTCG
This sequence comes from Pseudotsuga menziesii, assembly GCA_001517045.1. Lineage (NCBI taxonomy): Eukaryota > Viridiplantae > Streptophyta > Pinopsida > Pinales > Pinaceae > Pseudotsuga > Pseudotsuga menziesii. The sequence continues at coordinate 59,571 of LPNX010514250.1, forward strand.
AATTTAATTTCATGAATTTAAGATAAAATCTCATATAGTCCCATATTTCCAACGAGTGGAAAAAAACTTGTCAACAACTGGAAAAATAATTTCAAAATACCTTTGTTGTATATGTCCTATTTAGGATGGGTGGGAACAGGAAGCATGAAATCACTTGGGTAGTTGTAACATGTGCACAACTAAACACTTTAAATTTTTCCAACCTATCATTTCAATGCCTTTTCTTTGTATTTAAGAGCATAAGGGACAAATCATAACACAAATTTCAATTTCAATTCATGCAGTACAATGTGCCATAGATAAAGGGGTTTAATCTATCATGGATCTGGTTTCATTTAAATCTGTGCTAAATCAATAAAACAATGAACAACTTTATGCCACCTGGTTTAAATGCATTTCTTTCATCTATATATATATATAACTCCTTTAATTTTTTCTTTTCATTTTATTCTGTAAATTCTATTTTAATCTTTTTCTATTTAGACAATTTACTAATCTGAAATTTTAATTTCTTTTTTTTTATAATTGGTTTTCTTTGGCAGGAAATAAGTGAGAAAGAATAAAATAAAAAATTTTAATGACATAGATTTGCTGTGTGGAACAGAGCTAGTTGATTCCATGGGCAGTCTCTCTATCTTTCAATTTTTGTTTTGTCCAACTTTAGGAATCTATGTTCAGAGACCTATGTTCATTTTTTTCTAGTTTTTTCAAGTTTGTAGTACTTGTTTGTACCTTAAATTTTATAGAAATTATAGGTTTGAACAGGCCCTAAGGTCTGAGGTTTCGAGCCTAAACTCTGATACCATGTGTAACAACCTCCCAGGTTGCTATAAAATTTCAATATATAGAATTTGGGGTTTCCTTCTATCTTTCTAGTTATCTCATATATGTTTCATTTTTTTCGTTTTTGTTTATTATTCTAAAACTATTTAAATAAATTGGTTAGCTATAACACTATTACCCTGGTAATATATATAATGAGGAATTAAACATTTATCTCCTTATATAATGATAATTCTGATAATTGGAAACTTTCATTTGCAATAGTTCAACTAAGTTAACAACATAAAACTTGAAATATGACCATTTCATATTGAACTCCAATTAATCAATATATTAACATAATAAAACATGGAAAATACCTCACTGAGTTTGAAGTTCCCTCAGATGATTCCTTTGAATGTTTCTCCTCCTCTTATTACTTTCCCAAATTGGAAACATGGTTTTCCTCCCAACCAATTGGTTTTCCTCCCAACCAACTAGGATCCTAGTGGGATTCCTAGCCCCAATAAGCCATCCAAATGGCCTCCCATCCCTTTGTACCTTCAGACCCTCAAAGAATATAATAGTGATGCACATATGTTGTGTCTAAAATCTTCCACTAAGTTCTTAGAGTCCCCAACTTCTTCCTAGCTTCTCTATCAAAACCCTTCCTTCTTGAGAACCTCCAAAAATTATCCTCCCTTAGCCTCTTTCCGTAAAAACATATATATAATCACCAACCACCGCCTCTTTCAATAAATAAAATTGAAAAAAAAAATAAGCACTGACTCTTTCAATGAACTAATAAACTAATATACATATTAAAATACTTGTTATGTGGATTAAAAGTCAACTTATTAAGACATTGCTAACAATTTAGTTACTACATAGATCTACCCTACCGAGTATTCATTAATATCATTCCCATAAAATAATATATTTTAGAACCTTATTCAAGACAACAATTTCCAAGATATATTTTAATATATAAAATTAACAATCTATCATTTCAAGGTTCATTATAATATTGATAAATAACTTGTCATTTAGTTCTCTTCTGTGTTGTTACTTTGTTATGAAGTGACAACCTTTTCCATAATTTTCAACATGACTCTAACTATTCCATTTACTACAAAAATACCACCCTGACACTTATGACGACATTTCTCTTATAACTTGATAAAATATTCTTTGACAAGATTGAAAGATTTTGATTAGAAGATACAAATTAAATGAATAAGATATGTACATAGCCCACATCAATTCATGAAGATATTTATATAAATTACATTATTTATGTACATGGATACCTACCTAGACAAGTAATATAATAACACATTCTAATACTATATATATATATATATATATATATATATTATTACTTTTGTATACACTTAATACCTCAATTAGATATTTTGATAATATTCCCATATTGCATCATACATGCATATGTTATAAATATAGCATTTAAATGACTTATGGAATGTACTTAACTCTTAACTATGTTAAATCAATAAACCAATATTACATTATATACACAACTATAATATACCAATAACCCATGCAATATATATATATATATATAAGTATATTTGATCAAACAACAACTCATAGTAATGTACTCACCAGTTGGCGTATACTTGGCCAACGCATATGTCTTAAGCGTGAGCACTAATAATCAATTTTAATGTCCTTAATGCATCTTTTTATATGTTTGCAAACAACACACAACAACACGACATAGAAACTTAACCATGCATAATTCAACATTCATAATTATTCATATAAAAGCAATAAAACTAAATCAAATACGCATAATGAAGTAAATCAAGCATATATTCATTATCGTTTATAATAATGAAAATCACCATCTCATCCCAACGTTGGTCCCATCAACCTTTATTAATAATAAAAAAACCTAATCACCAATACTTCCGTCAACAGACCTCACCATTCCATCCTTTACTAGACTACCCTGGAGCGTCAACTACATGAATTAACTCCAGTTAGAAACCATAAGAGGAAGTTTCGACTACATCGACCAATATTCCCTAGTAGGAATCCACTAGTCATCATCACACATAAAGGGGAGTGTGCTCGGAACAACCCTCCGATGACTCCAAGTTTCAGGGAATAGACAGTGTGAAATGCATCCACCCCCCTGATAGTACTAGGGTCAACACCCTACATCAATCGTATTCTGCCATCACTTCTCTAAGGGGTCTTGTCATCGTATGATAACTGCTTTGGGAAAGATGCGATTCCTATCAAAACTTGCACTCACCCACAAGTTATAGAATATTGGAATTCACCATTAAATCACATTAAATTTGATATCACAATCATATCAGTGTAATTACAGCATATAATACACAACTATCTCATAGCTGGTCCATTTCTATGTCAACTCAAATAATCTGATATGTTTCTCATGCATGACTATATCTAACTATTTCAATTGATAAGACATTTTACAAATTGATATTCAAACAACCATGTATGTTATTTCACATCATATTACCTTTGCTCTCTATTTAATATATAGTTTTAACCACTATTCAGGTACCTCCTTCCACATCCAATATGAATAATGAAATGGCATGCATCATCATCACCATTAATAAAATAAAATGACAATTTTCATTTATTGTTCCTACATAAGAAGGTCCACATGTTCACATAAAAACAGTATTACTCAATTCAACCAAGTCCAACAGTTAATAACAAAAGATAAGCGATAACTAATTCTTATTGGGGTTTAATTACTAAATGTGATGACGGGGAATTACATTAAGTAATAACTTATTTGTTTTTTGCTCAAGGATATAAATCCTATCGTAAGCATTCCTAACAAAGGAACAATCTAACATAGCAGAGTGTGTTAACACCAATTCAATTTTAGTTTTTATTAGTAACATGTCCATTGTTGATGGTTTTGTTGATCCCACGCTATCACCTTATCTTTAAAAAATATCAATGAATGTGCACACTGATAACACACACTATCTATAGCTATTGAATTAATGTGCTTCTTGTTTGTATTAACTATTTGTTGAAGTTATGCCTCAAAATGACAACATGGATTGTACTTAAAAAACACACCATGCTTTTCCCCACTAGTTCCCAATGCAAGATACATCGAGAAATGATTCAACCACTCAACCTTGGATACCCATGTTTGATGCCTTTCCACTTTCTACAAAATATTTTGAGGAATAAATAAATAATCATTTCTTGTGGTAAATCCACATGAACTAGATTGATTGCTACTCCACGTTCACCAAATTTGGATGGGATATACATCTACCCAACTTACCACTTCAAACTTATCAATAAAATATGAAGTAAGACTTCCTTGGTATAAGTACCTCATATATCTTCACAATTTAAGGTCAAGTTCAAATCCCTATAAATAGTAACAAGATTTCCATTTCCACCTTAGAGCAAGACAAAGAAAGAAAACTATTTCAGAAAACTTGCTTACCATTGAAGGGACCAAACAAGTTGAGCAAGGTCACTGTGAGGTCCATACTTTTACTATGGACAATAATGAACAAAGCTAATATCATAGAAAAATGATTGACAAATTTCAGAATTCCATTAAAACAAATAATGAATCCACCCAAAAAATTCCTGGAATCCAAAGCAATGAAGTTCGAGTCACCAAAACATTTCCTAAGATCAATGACCAAGGGATCCTGTTTCCCCACTATATCTTGTAACAACATGATATTCATTAGGCACCAACACAAAGGTTTTTTTATTTCTCTAAGAACCATAGAGAGTAGTCTTTGCATACCCTTATAGACTCTCCTAGCCACCGTCTCTTATGAATTTTTGAGTGCCCACTTTTTCTACACCTTAGAAGTACCTTGCTCTAAATGATGGTAAAATATAATTCCCTTGGATACCCTAGAGTATTTAGAGGAATATTGAAATCTCAAATTATAATGACCTCCTCCACACAATTTCATAATGTGATACCCTTTTCTGTCTCATCCCTTTTGAGCCTCCGTGCTTTCTTTTGAAATGAATTCTCATAGTTACCCATGAAATGGTCATATTGATAGAACAGAATGAATAAAAAGGGTACATTAAGGTAATCCAATGGATGAGAATATGAACTAAATCTGACCACCAACTCCATTGATTCACATAATCCTTAATGAACACCTACTTGAACCAAAATGTATTCCACCGATCATGAAAGTCTATTGTGAAATCTATCATCCACCACAATAAATTTACCTAGAGTGTCCTCAATGTCCTTGAAATGTTCATTACTGTATCACTCAAGGGGAAACCATGGGATCTTAACCCAAATCGGCTTAATGTCAACAAAATCCTCCCAAACATTGAAAAAAATTTGTTTCCATATGAGTTCCAAGGTACTGTTATCCATGAACCCATATTTTTGAATAATCCAAAGTGCATCCTTCTTACCTATGAAAATAAAATTTATCCAATCCCTTGTCAAAAAATTAACAATAAGGCTATAGACCACACTAGATACCATTCTTGTTGAATCTAAACATTCAATGAAGGCATAGAAACCATTCACCCACAAAACTTATCCATAACTGTCTAACCCTCTAGTTTCATGATTTTCCTTGTGCTAATATCTGTTTCCACCACCTCACAAGTGAATCACTCTATGCTTCTTTCTCCATGACTAAGACATGGGCTTAGGGAATAGACAAAAAATTATTCAATGCTAATCATCTCATCTCCAAATCCAAAGGATGATACACTAAAACCAATCCTCGACTTCGTAATTGGTACATAGCATTGTATCCTAGGATTAACTCTAGGAGACTCGAAATCGAGCACAACACACACCCTGTGTTCTTCAAGTTGCTTTGTCCTTGGTAATGTGTTATATTTTCTATTACCTTCAAAAGGATCCACCCAATACTCTATACCCTTAGAAACCACATATGGATAAAAAATTATTTAATAGGATGATATTGTTATCTCCATCCCCCAAACCTAATATATCCAACAACCAGGTTTTACCACCCATTAAACACCCCACTATAATAAAATATTCGACAAAGTCCTTTAGCAAAGGAGTTTAGGAAAACATGTGTTCCTCCACGAGTGAATCCTCACAACACTTGACTAGTTATACCTCCTCGTCAATGGAGTATTTAAAAACCCTACCCTAGCTCCAAGTCATTTATTCTAAGGTGTTTCTTTAACCTCCATTTTACATCTAGCCTATTATATTTTGAATTTGGAAATCCTCATCAAAATAAATTCTATTTTATATTAAAAAATATAAGAAAAATATTTGTTTCCTTATAGTTATACTAAAATAAATGTATTTGAAAAATTCATATATTATATATAAGTTATATTATTAAAAATATAAATCTTAAGATAATATGCCTATTACCAATGAAACTATCTTTTCTATGATCATGAAATTGAGGAAAGTGTCCTTTCTATGAATATGAAATTGTTTTGGAGAAGGAAAACATTAAACATATTACAACGCTATAAAAAATAAAAATATAACATACTACAGAGTTATAAAAAAATATATTTTATTAGTTGAGTTATAAATTTGATAGCATACTACAGAGTTATAAAAAAAATTATTTTATTAGTTGATATATAAACTTGATGTTATTTATATATATTGATGGAGATTAATTTAATATATTCGATAATAGTAAAGATAGATTTATATTAATATATAATTAATTAAATAGATTTCTGTCAATTTAAAATAGATTTTATAATATTGATAACAATCCATTGAAATAACTCGTTGAATTCACTTAATTTAATATAGTATTATATATTCTCTTACAGAGATTAAAGATATGGACGCATAAGTATGGGCATCCCATATGCACCCCGCAACAGAGTGTTTAATGCACCTATTGTGGGGCATCCCGATGAACGATGGTGACAAGATAGGTAGAACTGGGTCAGATGGATCGATGCATCATGCGGCCAATATATGCCATCCACCATCATGCAGGAGTCTAATATGCATTGATGGCAGTCTCCATCACATTCTTAATGCAACCGTACATGACAACTACAGGTTCTGGATTCATAGTGATAGATTTGCAGGCTGGGATGTCGGCGATATGGGGCACTCAAATCACACTATCCTACCAGTAAATGGGCCACTTTCAACCCCATCCACTGTCTGCCAAACAGACCCCCTTTAACCCCATCTATCGTCTGCGAGATACGCAACCTTGTCCACCGTTTGCTGATAAAGAAAAATCCAGCTAACCCAGTGTCGATACTGAAAACAAAGAATTGACTATATGAATTAATGCATTACCAACCATGGTTTCAAAATTATTTTGGTGCCGAAATCCTTGTACCCCTTTTTCAGCAAAAAGACTCTTATTTCTTTTTCAACAAGTTTGGATCATATTTGAGGAGGGGAAATCTCAGGATGAAACGTCATAGTAGATACCAGACAGAGGGTGAGCTCAGCTAAAATACTAGAGGAGGGAGATAAAAAATATACCAGAACCCTGTACCCTTGTTTCAGGCTTGGTTTCAGGATTTATTTCAGTGAGTTAATCATTTCTTGTGCGTGGAAGCATCTTCTTTCTCAGCCATCAATTCATATGGTGGACTATGACTCCATTACTTGACAACATTGTAGCAGGGAAGGGCAAAGATTGTGGTGGCTCATTTAACAAAATTGGTGGATGGTGGCTTGGTCCCTTCTCTACACACCTATCCCAGGTGCGTGGGTGTTTATTTCATTTATTAAACCAAGCTTCCTACTTGAGAAAAGCTGCTGATCAAATGCTGAATTAGCAGATTCATGGTCTCATTACATGACAACATATTTATACATGAAATCAAATCAGGTTACCAAATTGCACTCTCAAAACAACTATGAGAATAATTACACTTAAAAAAATTCCAACACAATCACCTGACACTGAAAATATAATGGCCTTGTTTCAGGCTTGGTTTTAGGATTTATTTCAGTGAGTTAATCGTTTCTTATGCGTGGAAGCATCTTCTTTCTCAACCATCAATTCATATGGTGGAATATGACTCCATTACTTGACAGCATTGTAGCAGGGAAGGGCAAATATTGTGGTGGCTCATTTAACAAAACTGGTGGATGGTGGCTTGGTCCCTTCTCTACACACCTATCCCAGTTGCGCAGGTGTTTATTTCATTTATTAAACCAAGCTTCCTACTTGAGAAAAGCTGTCGATCAAATGCTGAATTAGCAGATTCATGGTCTCATTACATGACAACATATTTATACATGAAATCAAATCAGGTTACCAAATTGCACTCTCAAAACAACTATGAGAATAATTATAATTTAAAAAATTCCAACACAATCACCTGACACTGAAAATATAATGGAAAATAAACAATTTCCATAAAAAATGAACAAGGAGAGATGAGAAATGAGTTAAATGTGATAGGTTTAAAAAGTAAACGTTAAACCCAAAGGTCCAAAGAGATTAAAAATAAACTTTATTTTTCATTGAAGAACTCTATTTTGGGTGAAGGCCAACAATTTTGAATGAAATAAGCAGGGCTTAGTAGTTTGTTAAATTTTGATGTTATGGCATTTTATAGTAAGACACAGCTAGAATGTAAATAGTTGTTAAGTTGCGGGATTTTTTTGGTACAATTTTCTTTATAACTGTAGGCTGTATATCTATTTTTTATGGTGTAAAACTGTGTGATATGTTTGGTCTTCCTGAACTGCAGGAAGTGGGTTGAAATAAATCACTATTGAACCTAATGCGTCTGCATCATTTATGTACCATTTGCACCTAATAATTTCACGTTACAACTCATTACCAAGTTAGAAAAAAACTCATGTTGCAAACCTCTAAACACTAAGAGATATGGTATTTAGAGTTATTTTAACGACTACAATAGGATAATTCCCAAATGGCTATTTCTGAATACATAATAACATTGTGATAATATCAATATAACAATTTTTTGAAATATCTTTTCCCATATAAAGATAGCACTGATCGGAGAGGTAGTAAGTGCCTTATTTGTAAACCTATTAGTATATACTTGTTATTTTCTCTCGTGTATATTCCCTTCAATTCTCTCATATTTTCTCTTTTCCTCTGTGTTTGTTTTACTTATTTCCCATCAACACATTTCGCCTCTAAAATGGAACTTGGGTGCCTATTAGATTTATGTTTGAAACCTAAGCTTTGTTGTGGATTTAGGTTTGGGTCCTAAGATTTGTTTTGGGGTTTAAAAATCAATAACCTTGATGACAACAATAACCACCTAATTGTTCAAATCCATCCTTCACCTCATCTAAATATTTCCTAACTTGTGCATAGTGTTTTTAACATTTGATGTAATAACACAAGTTATTTATGATTTTCGGAATATATCCATTAACACTTCCCATATGTTATTCGTAATGGCCTCCATATTTTTTTTTATTTTGATATCTTCCAAGGTATATTAATTATTTTCCTACCATGTGTGCATGTCCTAAATGTTGTCCAATTATACTTTTACATTTGCTAGGTTTTTCAATGCATCATTTAGATTCTAGACCTACTTGTTCCAATCTTTTTTCATCTTATCTACCATGCTTATGAGCTAGTGGCTTATTTTGTAACCTCCTTATGCTTATCTTTGTAATATTCCACCCCTTTTAGAAACTATATTATTTTATGTTGTATCCCAAGAGTGTCTAAGTATCCCACATCTAATATTATGATGGTAGAAGGGGTGACCTCAATCCTTTTTCTATGAAATCCTTGACCTTCAATATTTTTCTTTCTTCCTAGGCTTCATCTAGTTGTGATATCAATGCAACATATATTTTAGCCATCTCCAATGAGCTTATTTTATCAACCAATTATTTAATGAGTTCCTAGAAACCTTAAAAAAAATTCTACAGGGAACCCATTATATCTTGGGGATTTTTCTGCTTGTAGTTTATGGATGGCTCTCCTGAGTACATTCATAGTAAACACTACTACCAATGTGATACTATCCTCCTCATTCATCCAATTTGGGAAGGTTGTGTACACTAATATAATACCTCATAAAATTTTGACTTGAGGCTGAGTGTATAGTGTCTCGTAGTGGGAGACCCATGCCACACTTATGAATCAAAACGATCAGATATTTCACCTCAGTGGTATGAATCCCATATTGGAACTATGCTCCAGATGGAACTATGACTTGGATGGAACTCTACCTAGGCTAGATCTCCACCCCAACGTGGAATTCATCCTCGGCTGGATCACCGTCCCGACCTAGAAATCTGCCTCGGCTAGAACTCTGCCATGAGTGGAACTTTGCCCAGCTGTAACTCTGCCCCGACTGGAACCTTTCCCCTAGATGGAACTCTGCCTCCTTGAGAGTACAAATATCTAAATATATTCTAGTTCAATAAATATATAGGAACTACATTTGAAAATGCATGAACTTTATAGGAAGGAACTCTTACCTCATAGGAACCATTCCTAGATATATAACTAAGCAGTGAGAATTGAGTTTTGAAACTTCAAGCTAGTGTGTATAAGCTTGGTGGATGTGATCTATCCACCTTCTGGCTCTCATGTAGAGTTTGTGAATTTTACTTCCCAATGCATAAATTCCATTGGCTCACATTGAACAAAACACTAGCTTCTCAATTCGGTAGGTAAATCAAGCTTCAGGCCATGGCATTGGATGAGCGAGGGGTGTCTTCTTTGAAGCCTCATGTCCTAGACCCAACAAAATGGACAGTTTGTATATCTGAGTCCTTAATTTCATTTTATGGCAAGTTTTCAATTGCATCCAAGAGTCATTCAAGGACACATTTTAATTTTGTCCAAATGTGTAGAACCAAAACTAAGAAACATAATTGAGTTCTACAACTTCCAGTAAGTGTGTATATGCTAGGTGGATGCGATAAATCCATCCATGAGCTCTCATGGAAGAGTTTCATGAATTTCACTCCTCGATGTAGAAGATGGAAAGGTTGTGCTCCCTGTATATCTGATACCATGTAGAAATATTAGATCAATGCTATGAGCAATAATTCTAAGAAAAATCAAAGGAAATAGATCTTGCTACTAAGAATTCTCACAGGCATACACATGAAAAATAGAGAGAAGAAAATAGATTGAATCACATGAATGAAGAGATAAATATTGGTGTGTATCCTTCCATTAAATAATGATGAATAATAGTGTACATAAATAGTACATCTCTCATAGGAAAATCTAGTTTTATGGAGACAACTCATAAAGCTCAAAAATGCTGACTTACCAAAATATAGCAAACCCCCATAGGTGACTAAAGCACTTCCAAAATCTATCAAGGACCTCACGAATTGGAAAAATAACGAGTGATTTGTAAAGGAGATGGAAAAAACATGATAATCCTAGAAAATGGAGGAGAAGTCATGAAGGATGGGTTGGCAACAAAAGCACCCAATTTCCTAGTTTGACTAGCTTTACCTTATCCATAGAAAAGCAGGAAAAGATGAATAAAGAAGAATCTGCTGTAAAGTGTTGTATACTAATTCTGGATGGTCAAAATTTTGTCAAGATCAACCCATAATTAGAAATAAATAATTCCTAGGATATAGATGCATGTATTGACTTTAAGGTGCAAGTGGATGCCAACTAATTAAGCTAGTGGGTGAATAATTAATCAAATAATGATTAATTTTTTTATCCTAGGTTATGAGTGGGATTAATATATTCCAACACCCACCTATAAGTCTGAATTTATGATGGTATTTCAAAAAATATAGATGCATATAGGGCCCAACAATAAGGCTATGGCCACCCTTTAACAATTATTATGTCTAGAAAAGTGAGGAAAGAGGCAAAACCACATGGGGAAAATCCTCTCTCAAGAAAGGACAAGGAAAAAAATTTTGATATAATATTTCTTCAACATATTCTTATCCTCACTTTAATTAGCTGAGTGAACTAATTCTGGATGGAATACTTGTTGAAGAAATCATGAACTCCATGATCATGCGCTGGAGTGTAGAACCTAAAAGAAGGAAGAGGAGAGACTCCTTGTATCTCTTCATTTGATGAAGTAGGAGAATTATCTAAATTCTTCTTGCTACTATCAAAATATGATATGCAAACATAATATGAAATGGAAAAGAGATCAGTGCATACTCCTTCCCAAAGAGTACAAAAATTAAGACAATTTATTTCACACTCAATTCCTCGAATAACTGCAAAATTGTGATGTGAATCACATGTCAATATTACAATATGATGTAGCACCGGAATAGATATGATATGAAGTTGATAATGCTCTTATATATCATAAATATTATCATATGGAATAGAAAATACAAATTCTTCAGTGGCTCCATGAAGATATAGGGCTATACTAGGAAAATTATGAGCAACTGGGCAAAACTGATAGGTGTAAAAATATGAATGATGGATGGGAGTAAGATCTCAAAAATAAGTGTTTAGAACAGATCCCAACATGTTTAATATCATTCCAAATATTAATAATGACATGGATAAATATCCATTTAAAGATAGGAAAGACTTCAAACCATGTAGGATAAATATCACTGCATAAGAGACCAATGAGGAATCAACTAGTGAATTTGGGATTTGTATAGTCTTAGAATTATTCATAGGTATGGTATATGGTATGGATGGTGGTATTATATGTGTCATGACATGCATATCATCATGCAGACAATATTCTAAATCAGATATACAAGCTTGTGAGGAAGAGCTGCTCAAAGGCAAGTCAATATCTTGTGAAAAATCACAATTTTTGAGAGATGAATCTAGTAGACTAAGAGGAGGATCATGAAAGAAAGGATATGATATTTATGATTCTGATATATAAGAGACATGATAAAAGGATAGAACTATGGCACTGAAGGAATAAGTTATATCACCTTGGAACTGCGCAGTTTGACATTGTTCTGAGGAATCAACAGGCTTTTCTAGTTCTTCTAGAACTTCGATCTTGTGCTTCTCAAAAAGCTGAGACATGATGTCCATATTATTCTTGAAAAAATTATTCTCTAAATTAAATCCCTTTATGCAATAATAAAACTTGGATTTTCTCCCTTTCTTCTTAACTTTCTTCATTAAATATTCATAAGAATCTTCATCTTCAATTTCTAACTTTGGATTCTTCACAATTTGCTTTTCTTTGGATTTGAAATTATTTTTTCCTTGAACCTAGAGAGCATGATCCTTTCCCTTGGGAGAATTAAGGATACCCATATGGATCAATTTATCTTTCTCATTTGTTAGTGAATCAAGAAAATAATTTAAAGACTCACATTTTCCACTAAGGAACAACAAGCCTAGTAGCATGAAAAGTAGACACAAAAACTAAGTAATCAGGACCCAATTTTGAAAGAATGGAAAGGATTTATTGATCATATTATTTTTCAATCCAACATTTCTTGAGCATTAGAACAAGTGACTTGAACTTGGTGAATAATTCCTCAAGAGGATCTAAATTGATTGGAATAAGTGAGAATAACTCAATCTCCAATTGATGCGATCTTAGCTCATCTTGAACTCCAAAGAGAGACTCCAGTTGAGTCCATACATGTTTTGGAGTGGTCAAACCATCTAGATGAAAGAGTATATCAGGATAAATATCGAGTAAAAACAATCCATATGATTCATCGAACCTATTGTGCCACTTAGCTTTCTCAATAATAGCATTGGGCTCATTCTCCAAAGCTAGAGTAACTCTCTACAATCCTCTACTGCACAATAGAATGGAGATTTTGGATTTCCATTCGTAGTAGTTGAAGGGTGTAAGAATTATTGATGAAGGATAATCCATACTACTGAATTGATTTTCTCAAGAAGAAACTATTTGCAACCTGCAAAACAAACTAGGAGAAAATATTGTAAGCTAAACAAGCTCTTCTTCAGAGAGGGATAGGAGACTGGATGTGCTCCTCAACTCTGTAGAACTTTATAAACCTTACTGCTCTGATACCATGTAGAAGATGGAAATGTTGTGCTCCATATAGCTCTGATACCATGTAGAAATATTAGATCAATGCTATGAGCAATGATTCTAAGAAGAAGGATAGGAAATAGTTTTTTCTACTAAGAATTCTCACAAGCATACATAGGAAAAATAGAGAGAAGAAAAGAGGCTGAATCACATGAATGAAGAGATGGATATTGGTGTGTATCCTTCCATTGAATAATTATGAATAATAGTGTACATAAATATTACATCCCTCATAGGAAAATTGAGTTGTATGGAGAAAACTCATAAATCTAAAAGAGGCTGACTTACCAAAATATAGCAAACCCCCATAGGTGGCTAAACCACTTCCCAAATCTATCAAGGACCTCATGAATTGGAAAAACCATGAGTGATTTTCTAAGGAGATGGAAAAAACATGTTAATCCTATAAAATGGTGGAAACTTTATGAAGGATGGGTTGGCAACAAAAGCACCTAGCTTCCTAGTTTAACTAGCTTTACCTTATCCATAGAAAATAAGGAAAAGCAGAATAAAGTAGAATTTGCTGTAAAGTGTTGTATACTAATTCTAGATGGTCAAAAGGTGGTCAATATCAACCCAAAATTAGAAATAAATCATTCTTGGGATATAGATGGTATGTATTGACTTTAAGGTGCAAGTGGATGCCAACTAATTAAGCTAGTGGGTGAATAATTAATCAAATAATGATTAATTATTTTATCCTAAGTTATGAGCGGGTTTAATATATTCCAACACTTGATGCAAAATTTGCATTGGGTTTCATTGAACGTAACCGCAAATTCTCAAATCGCTAAGTAAAGTAAGTTTGGGGACATGGAACTAGATGGGTGAGGGGTGTCTTAGCTGAATACCTATGAAAAAACCAAACTCAATCAATATTTTATTGATTCGAGTATCGAATTTCATTTTATGATGAGTTGTAGCTCTCAACGGATAACCATTCAAAGGGCACATGTTGATTTAGTCCAATTTCATGGACAATGCATGAAATTTATCAGAAGGAACTCTTCCCTGATAGGAACCCTTCACCGATTGGAACTATGCCCTGGCTGGAACTATGCCTCATATAGAACTTCACCTTGACTGGAACTATACCTCAAGCGGAACTCTACCCTTAGTGGAATTCTTCCCCAAGTGAAACCTTGTCCTTGGATGGAACTCTACCTCCTTTAGAATCCAATATCTAAATATCTTCTAGCTAAATAAATGTATAGGAAGTACGTTCGATAATGCATGCTTTATCAGAAGGAAATCTTCCCTCACAGGAACCTTGCCCCTATTGAAAATATTCCCTAGTTGGAACTGTGCCTTGGATGGAACGCAGCCCCACTGGAACTCTAAATATATAAATATCTGCTAGCTAAATAACTCTGTTAATACTAAGTTCTTATTTAAGTTCTTGTATACATACACTTTGTACATTATTGTGTAATGTATATTGTGTATTTATCTCCCACCATTCTAATGTAATGGTGTGCAAGTAAGGTAAGATTCTATTTCTTTTTTATTATGTTAACGCTTCCAACATTATTCATCTAATAGTAGATGAACAATAGATGTCTATAAACCATTGCTTCCGTATATCAATAGAAAATCAGTGCACCAAAAATATAATGTGTAGCAATTTTTAGCCACTTACAAAAAACATTATTTCATTCCATGATCTTTGATCATTACCTACAACATGGCTTGAGTCCATGACAAATTTTAGAATGTAAACTCAATCGACATTACTAGATGTATGAAGGAACAATCTCTTTTCCTTTGCAAGTTATGAAAAATTTTAATCATCTTCTCTATTGAATACAAGGACAATTTTTTTATATAAATTGATTATATGTTGGCTACACCATGAATTTATATCACAGATCATTTTATATTTTCTTTATTGTGCAAATGGTAATTCTAATGGATACTCATAAATTAATAAATAGATAAATGTTATATTTGAATCTAGCAAATAATTTTTTGATTGTATTGACACTTTACTAATCTATTCTCTTATGTCATATTATAGAAATGGATATGGTGCCTTCCATTTGGAGATCCCTACTGATAGCGCTAATTGAAATGATATTTCTATGGTTGTCTTTATCCACTATTATTAGTTTCAGAACTCTTTCCAAGGAGTGGAGTCAACAATTCTAAAAGGTAATTTTGCAAATGGGGTATTCCGCTAAGGTGTTAGAATAGCGGTTTCAGATACGCCATAGCTATGAAATAGATGACAATGGCTCCAATAAAATAAGAAAATCCATTTGGATCCATTTTCATTATTGTTATAAATTGGATTCATTATCATTATTGTTATATATTGAGTGCTCCAATAAAATAAGGGAATCCATTTGGATTATGATTTATGGATTGGGAGTTGTTAAAATTATTGTTGAGGGTAATTCTATCAATTACTGACACTTATTAATTAAACGAAATTAGCAAACCAAATTTATAATTAAGCATAAGTACCAATATGAAGTATTGTATCTACACTTGGATTGAGATATTTATGAAGATATCACATCTAGTTATCCCCTACTTTGTTTATATAACTTTAAACTAATTATTTTCTAAGTTATAGTATAATACTTTATAAGGATTTTATTTTCGTATGTGATTGTGTAGAGGTTTTATAATGCGAAAGTGAGAGGATATTAAAGAGTTGGAAGTTGAAGATCTAGAAGATATGGTAGAGTTTTCTTTCTGAAGATTTGTCATGGACAGAAATATGGGGGGACCACGTTGCAATTATTCCATACTGTATACTACAATAATTTATTAAAGGAGAGAAAGCAAGAGAAAATTCCCCTACTCAATTTGTTGTTCATACTCGACGAACTTGAAAAGTCGAGGAGATCGAAAAAAATTCAATTTGACACATATTTGGAGTATGCTATGTGAGTATTTATAGTTACTCAAATTTGATTGTGTGAAACATGCTTATATACTTTTTTATTTTATCATTCAAGTTAATCGATAAAAACATGCATCTATATTTTTAATATAGTTTAAATATATATGATAGGTATTGTTGCGCATATGGTTCGAAGTCCACTCGTAAAATCTAGGCTAATAGGATTACAAAGACTGGACTTCAAACTACAATGAAGAAATGTAGTTTGTGAAAAAGCATTAAAGTTGGTTGCAAGTGCCACTTCATTGTGCGTCGACTCTGCCTTAGACCAAATGATGTTGTTATTACATATACAACATGTAGGCATATTGATAAATCTAGTGTTGTGTGTTATGGGAAGGATGCAGTTGGTAGGCCTCAAACTTTCAATTATGCACCACATCTAACGAATAATATGTGATCCAATGTAAAACAAATGGTTGAAAATAGTTTTAACATCATAATGATATGGGATAAATTAATTCATGACGTGGAGCATGAAGCTGGACCATTTTTCATAGGGATATCTTGAGATTCCTTGGAAACAAGACAAGATATTTCAAACATGTACAATGATATAAAAATACAATAATATGTGAAGGACCAAAGTGATCCAACTAGTGTGGATTGTTGGTACAATCAGTTTTTAGATAAGCTTTTTTTCTACCAACAACAGGATGTTATGCAAAACATTCCAACTATCCTTGGTATACAAACAAGTTGGATGCGATCAATGATGCTGAAATACTCACACAATAATGCTATATCCATGGACTCTACATTCAGCATGAACAAATATGGGGTGAGTACAAATTTCTCGTGGATCTCATATAATTATATTTATTAAAATGATTTCCTATGTGTTGACTTTAAATATAATTATTTGTTGTTTGTAAGGAAGTACCAAATTTATACACTGATGGTTTTCGACAAGCACCATAATGGTGTCCCAATAGCTTGGGTTATTTCATCACTTAATACTATAGAGGATATTAAAAATTGGTTATCAAAATTATTTGATATTGGAATGAAAGAGCATCCAGATTGGCAAGTTTATTCTTTTATTACAGATGATGTTGCAGCTGAGATTGAGGCTTTAAGGTGATTTGCTTAAATATTTTCATAAGGGACGGGGAGAAATGAATAATGTTTCAGTACGTATATACATATATTAATCTCTTTTAGTACAATTCCATTACAGGTGTTTAACTAAATCATCAATGTTATTATGCGTATGGCATTTTCAACATGCATGGATGAAGAATGTTTTAAGCAAAGTTAGTGGAAAGGAAAAAAGAGCCTCAATTTTTCGTGCTCTGGGGAAAATAATGCATTCATGTAAGGACGATTTATCGGTACAAAAAGCAGTCGTAAAGATCCTTGAATAATTCCAAAATGAAGCAAATATTTTGGGGTATTTCAAAACCACCTAACTAGACAACAAAAAAATTTGTAAGCATTTTTTTGTAGTTGTGTCATGATTATATTCTAATTCTCTAATGCACTATTTTTAGCCACAACTTTGTCTCTTACCCCCTTCATTTTCTATATATGTGGGTGAAAGCTTATAGAAAGTTTCCACATTAAAATCAAGACACAAATAATGTGATTGAGTCGTACCATAGGTGCCTAAAACAAAGGTACCTTGATGAGAAGAACAATGCATGCCACAGGTGGGTTGACTGGTGCATTCATGTGTTGTTGGAAAATGTGGAACCTTATTACATTCATATGCAACATTTAAAGGAAGTTGTTATTTTACGACCTAGAAAATCCTATGAACAACTGGCTAGAAGCAAGTGCAGAGCAAATGAAATCCCAGATGAAGAATGCATATGTGATGAAAATAATAAAAACGAATATTGGGTTTGTAGCCAGAATAACAATTTCATGATACCTGGTATAAGGTCATATATAGAAGTTCCGATTTTTTTTTTTGTGGTTGTGATTTGGATTTGAATGGAAATATTTGTAAACATTTAATAAAGGTTGGCATGGTGGTAGAAAATTTTTTTTTTGGTGAGCATGTATTACCAAATGTTTCTAGCGTTATCATTGAGAGTCCTATATTTCTAGTTGATTTAAGCCCAAAAATCTAAGCAGAGCTTCATCCAAGATTTGAATCTCCTGATGGTGATTTCCCAACTACAGGACAAGATAATGCCATGTCCGAGGCCAATGAAATGGGATTTTTTATGTCATCAACTCAACAAACACTTATGGGTTTGTTAAATATAACACCTACAATTTTGGACCATGCACGTAGACTTAACACCCTAGTTTCAATTGTATGATACGAGTGCAATAAAATATTTGATTGTACTATAACTCCATATAATATCACTAAATAGAGACATCATAGCTTTTTGAGCCCGCTTAATAAAAAAAAGACAACATGCTCAAGCATTGCTTTCAAAAAGTGATGCAATAGAATTTCAAAGGGTTGGACGAGTTCGCAGAAAAAGGAAAATCATGGATGAGAAAATGGATATTTATTCTTGAAAACAAATAAATGTCGAGCATAGATCATATATAGTGAAATTCTCTATTCCATACAAAAGAGGTATTTCAATATAACTTTAAATTTTAATTCGTTTGAAATAAGGTACATGACTGAACCCAATGCCTAAATATAATTCTTTTTGTGATTATTGTTATAGTTGAAGGATCCACATCTCAATCTATTCAAAGTTGTCATCTTCGATTATTTAACGACAGTGTTGTCGAGGCTAGCTCATTATTGGTTGGAAATTCAAGACTAGAATTAGTAGTGAATAATACATTCAACCTACTACCATAGAGCAACAACACCAGAATTAGTAGCTCATTGTTGGTTGATACAACGACATTAAATGTTGATGTCAATGATACATTCAAGCTATGACAACACAAACCATAGCCAAATATAGATATTGCAGATAAATTTTTGGTACCAACATTATCAAATACGAGTCCAACAATTCCATTAATTCTATACTTGAACATATGATTTGATTTGTTTGAAGGTCAACATCTTTGACGAAAGATAAATACTTGTAAAATATTTTATAGGTTCAACACAATTTTTCTATAAATTATGTATAAGTTTCAAAAGACTATAACATACAAAATCCTACACTCTTAATTAACTTCTTCATGAAATTTGACAAGGATTCATTATGTCCTAAACATTATGTATTTTTGCAATATCTTGATGTTTACCAAATGTATGGTTCCGTAGTGTAGTAGTGCATGTTCTTCTCATATTGTGAGATCAATTATATTTTTTATTATCTAATGACTTAGTACATCTAAATTTTAGATTTGATGTTTTATTTTGACTCCTCTATATGAAGTGGACTTAGAAGGTCATCCAGATTGTGTAGTGAAGCTATGATCCAATGACCAATCTAGGTGATATTCAACCTCTTTCTTATTTTGTTTGAACCTTGAAAGATGCTTATGTTATTGAAATTGGCCTAGCTTTCCTCTGAATCCCTTCCCATTGTACTTCTCTATGTGGTAATATTATTCTATTCTCACTTCGGTAGTAAAATGGTATCAGGAGCAAAACATGTAAGGTTTTCACCGTAGTGGCTCGACAACGAAAAATATTCCGCCGAAGCGGGCTTGGTGAGAATCGGGCGACCAATAAAGAAATGAACTCTGCAGTTGTGGCAAAGAGATAAAAAATCATCTGACAAAAAGAGTATACAAATCAGAAGAAGTTCTGATTCTCAACACAATATTCCACCTGCCGTTGCGGCACGAAAATCAAAAAACTTCCACGACAGCGGACAAAAAATGGTGAATGGCACTTGAGACACATCCTTCGCTTTAGTGGCTTGAAAGGCATGATTGATCTGCTACGAAGCGCAAACAAAAATTCAGTCGTTGTAACGGTTCTAAGATTGGAAACCATCTGCTGTAGTGAAACAAAGGAATCATAAACATTCTCGATATTAAAACCAAATATCCACTCGCCGTTGCAGCTTGAACCCGAAAATATTTCTGTCATAGCGGCTCAAAAATTGACAATCACCTGCTACTGCAGCTGAAATAAACTTGACAATCACCTACTACTACAACTGAAATAAAATTGACAATTACCCGCTACTGTTAGAAATGATTTTGCTTTTGAAATTTTACTTGCAATTGTCATAGCATATATTTCTTGAGTCCTATATTTTTTCTAGAAAATGTCTTTACACTACACTATCATCCAAATTATTCAAAGAGATTAAATTCTATAACATTGCAGGAGTATAAAGGGAAATTAAAGGTTTTCAAGATTGACCATGATGGAAATCCTCAACTTGTACAGAAATACAAGGTTCATGGCTTTCCCACCTTACTTCTTTTTAAAGATGGACATGAAGTTTCAGGAAGTAGAAGAGAATGGGCCATTACTAAGGATAAAATAAAAGTGTATCTAGACTCTTTTAGCTTAATTTCATCATACTCTTCATTCAGTGAACTAGAAAATATGATAGGGTACTGATTCTCTCCCTTGCCCTCTGTTGCTACTGCAATTATTCCCCCCAAAAGTATACATTTTTAGGACCCCCTTTAAAATTATAGTCTTTGCTACTTAGGCACTTTGAGTTTGAAATATAGAAGTTATGGTTTGGTTTTATCATGGGAAA
This sequence comes from Pseudotsuga menziesii, assembly GCA_001517045.1. Classification (NCBI taxonomy): domain Eukaryota; kingdom Viridiplantae; phylum Streptophyta; class Pinopsida; order Pinales; family Pinaceae; genus Pseudotsuga; species Pseudotsuga menziesii. The sequence goes on from LPNX010514250.1 coordinate 80,820, forward strand.
GTTTCAATATTTTGGGTTTTTCACTAAGTCAGAAAAGGTTCTTCTGACGCTGTTATCTCCCAAAATAATTTATTTCAATAGTATGAAGAATTTAATTCACGCAATGAGGGATATGAATATCACTAACAGTTTGAAAGCCTATGTTTTTTATTTTGATGAAAATTTCACAAGTTGTAGCTTTCGGTGGCTTGGGCAAGGATCAGAACATCTCATTAGCCACCAAAAGTTGGAGGATAAATAACAAGTGGAAAACCCTTTCGATGGTTAGACGTATTGCTAAATTTTTGACTACCATTGAAACATTTTTAAACAGTGATCGGAGGCGTAGTCCTCTATTACACCGACATTTCAGATTTTTAGTCCACTATGGCACCGACACTATGGAGAATCTAGTGTTTTGAAGTCCCGATCATTTTATGACTTGAAGTTCTGATCGCGAAGCTTGTGGCTTGAAGTTCCGATGGTTAGTGGTGATAAGTTCCGATCGCCAACAATTAGTGGTTTAAAGCACCGACATTGCAGCATCATTTAGACTTGAAGTTTCGATGGTTCATGGTGATAAGTTTCAATCGCCGACAATTAGTGGGTTAAAGTGTCGATATTGTGGCAGCATTTAGATAAGAAGTTCTGATGCGCTAGTGGCTCAAAGTTTCGATCACTGATCATTAGCGGTTTAAAGCGTCGACATTGCAGTAGAGTTCAGATAAGAAGTTCCGATGGTTAGTGGTTTGGAGTTTTGATCGGCGACAAAGAGTTTAGTGGCTAGAGCATCTGATCGCCGACAGATTAGTGATTAGTCTTTCTGATCACCGATGCTTGGAAATTCGTGATTTGAACCACCGACATGGTGGAAACACTCCAGTATAAAACTACGATGAGATAGTGGCTAAAGCCTCCAATCACCGATCGCAAAGCTAGCGGTTTGAATTGCCGACACTGTGGAAATGCTCAGCTCTAAAAACCTAATCCTCAGTACCTATAACTTTCGATTCCTCACAAACTAGTAATTGAAAGCATCGACACATTTGGTCTTGGGGTTTTGATCATCGATGCTGAGAATATTAGTCATTGAGGCACCGACACTAGCACAACAAAGCTAAGATGATAAATTATGATTCATATGCAGAATTTGTAGAAGTTGCACCCATACCAAGGGTTGAGATAATATATGAGGATACAAAGGCCATCACTGGAGCTGAAATTGAATTTAGATGGGGTCAGATCTATCACATGATGGTATAAAAGAGGGTTCCAGAGGCACGGTTGGAAGACCTATCCCTCTATGACAACATACTAATATCCAAAATCACTAAGGTGGCCACTAGACCATAAATTTTCCCTTGTGCAGAAGTCATTGGATGGATTCTTCCTAGAGTGGATGTGACTAGGATGATGATGAAAAATGAGGAGAAAAAAGGATTTGCATCCTTCACACCTGCATTTATATCAGCAGCATACATCTTTCCAGAGAAAGAAATTATCATGGAAGCAGAGTGGGTTAAGAGATTAAAGCTTGATTACACAGCCACAACAAAGATGATGGTGGTTGAGGGAAAGACTTTCCGACACAAACAGTCCAGGGAGTATGAGAATGCGCATCTCCGAACCCCATTCAAAGTGATAGCACTAATGTTGAGCAAGATTTATGGCAGAGCTGATGGGAAGTTTTATAATTTTGGATGGATCCCACTGCTTTACTATGTAGCCATGAAGGGAAAAATTTTCAATTGGACAGACATAGTATCTAGGAACTTAGCTAAGTCCATCACTGTATCCCAAGAAGGCTTGCACCAAAGAAAATCAGAATTCTATATGGGTTCCTTCTTAGTGGACTGCATACTCTATCGTCGCCGGTTTGAAAAACTCAATTGCTTATGGAAAGGAGGGAAAGCCCCTATTTACATAGCTTATTAGATACTAGGGTCTCACAAATATCATAATTACTACAAGCAGATCTATGAGGAATTCTTGATGCTTCTGTACAGATTAATTTTCTTAGAGGAATGTACATGCTTATCTAATGGAGCTTTATATTCCATCAAGGAATATGGAGACTACTTCTTCTATGAAGAAGGTACATATTTGAGTATGTATGGGGGAACTAAAGCGCCCTCATTAATTCCTAGGTACGCAACATATTATATAGTTCACAAGGAAGTTGTTACGCAAATTTTTCTGTATGGTTTTGGAAGTCACTTGTTTGATCTAAAGAAGGTTGTGTTTCTGCCATTACCATTCTATGTGTGGAGTTATAAGTTCACTAAATTCAAGAGTTCCTCCAAGTTTGTCAAAGAACTAGAAATATTCCATTTTGGAGAAAATATCTTTCACCGAAATGAATCCCAAGGTAAGGTTCCAGCCTATAAGGAAACCCTCAAGGTAAATTTTGAATATACTGAATATGTGGACAAGGATGAAGAAAATTACAGAAATTTCTGCATCATGACAGCCTTGAACAAGCGGTTGAATAGGAAGACTTCAATATATGGAGTTAAATGCAACAGCATTAGTGATCCAGAGTGAAAGGAACAGGATGAAGAAGTTGGAAGAAAAACAAAAGAAGAAACTATAGGAAGGCTAGCAGCAAGAGCAAATATGCTTCTAGAAATGGAAGCACAATGAGATAAACAAGAGGAAGAAGCCACCATAAAAGAGAAGGAAGAAGCAGAAAACAAAAAGAAAGAGGATGCTATCCTAGAGAAGATTACAAAATTAGAAAATTCAATAGCTCAAGAAGCCTTAAACCTAGGGGTGGTCAAAAAATAATAGAGGAAGGAATATCAGGAAGATCTGGGTAATGAGGATCCAGGAAAAAGCCCCATTTGGGACAACCCCGAGAGCCTCCCTTCTGCATCAAGCAGTATCCTCAATGAAGGTCATATCCCTATGGTTGAATGGGATTGGTGCCATTTACCCTGTTCAAGCAGTATGATGCTTCATGCTTGGAATATATATGCTTTGATCCTAAAACAAAGTCCATTTTATGGAATACAGAGAAGAATTTAAAAACAAGAACCCATCCGCCAATCACCACAGTAACGGAGAAGACATAGTAAGAAATGTGGAAGAAGACCTAAAACGATTGGCTTCCATGGGCATTACAAATGCATATGAAAATTCTCATAGTGTTGATAACCTCATAGAGACCCTTGAGCAGTGTAAAGGTAAATTGGTAGAAACATGTAGTGGAGCAGGATGAGTTGAAGCTAGCAAACATGAACCTTGATAGGGAGAAACAAGAATTAGAGAGAAAGAAGGTAGAGATGGAGATGCAGAAAGCTACGACAGACCAACAAGCAGAACATTAGGAGGTCCAAATTGCAGGATTGGAAGCATGAAATAGTTATTTGGAAGTGTTATTGAAGGCATAAAATGATCAAAAGACATACCTAGAACCTCTGACAAAGCATGATATTTTACTCAGGGGGGGAATATATTAAATGCAATTTCAGATTGTGAAAGAGGTTTTCAAAGTCAGACAAGTTGAAGCTCAACTCTAGGAAATCTCAGTCACATCTATAGAGTTCAAATACAAAACCCAAGAGGTTGTAGAGTCCATTCAAGGACGATTGACATGGTTGGAAACAACCAACGAGCTTCCAAACACACCAGTCAAAGACCTAGAGAGGTTTAATCTTGAATATGAACTGATAGGTTTTAGCAATAAAGATATTGAGAAATTGATAGAGGCAGTCAAGAAAACAATAGGAAAATGCTCAGAATTTTATAAGAAAGTTCTTACCACTCATAACAAATGCCATACCTCATCCAAAAGAAGGCTAGATGTGCTTCCGGCACATGAAGAACACTTGGAGAAATTGCCAGCTAGAATGCAAGAGGATGAACTCGACATATAGTTGGTGAAAAGATTAAATGAAAAGGTGATAAAAAATATGATTTCTCAATATGCAGTAAGTAACTTCCTTTTAGAACAATGGCTCCAACTCGGGGGAATAGGTTTGGTTATGAGGAAAGGAAATGACCAAGCCTAGGGATTTTTCCTGCTACACTGGGTCGCGGGGGATCTCCTAGCTCACACCACGTAGGGGAGTGCTGGTATTAAGGGCCAAAAGGCCTCCCTTAGTTGCTCAATGGTGGATACGAGCCCTTCGGGCCCCATGCTAGTCGATGGAGCTGCAGCTGTTAAAAATGAGAAGCAGGCCGGTGCTCTAAATGGTCGAAAGCCTAGGGTGGGGGGTTGTCTGCCTAAAGCTCCCACCATTCAAGCAAACCATATCATATCTAGAATGGTCAGAGGAATGATAGAGTTTTGGAAGGAAAAATACCTGATTAAGAAGTTTGTAGGGATCTAGCCCAAGAAAAAATACCTAGTCAAATGGATTAACAGTGTATGGAACCCAAAATGCCACTATGACCTACAAATCGGCTCCAAGGGTTTTTTCACTATCATCTTCTTCAACCAGGAAGATCAATACCACGTTCTGGAAGGGGGTCCCTACTTCTTTTTCTCTGCAGGTCTCTACCTTCGCCCATGGAAGGAACGTTTCAACCCAGAAACTGAAGACATAAAAGTTGCCCCTGTATGGATCTGCCTCTTTTTTCTGTGAGGGGAATACTGGGATATGGACACCCTGAAGCACATAGGGAATACCCTAGGAGAATTCATAAAATTTTTAGAGAAAACTAAGGTATAAACGTATACTTTCTTCACTTGAATCTACGTCTACTTGGATCTCTCCAAGGAGCTTCCAGAAGCCATAAGCCTTAACTGGGAAGATGAAGAATGGATTCATCCCATTGACTATGAGCAGATTCCCTTCCGATGTAGGCACAACAATGAGTATGGTCATCTTGGGAGAAAATTCCCCAAGACTAATCCGATGGCTACCTCTGCTGAACAACGGCCGACGAGTGCCACGAACAATGATGGATTTACCCAAGTAGAGAATAGAAGGAGCAGAGGTGGTGGGGCATCAAAGGCCAAAAAAGACTAGGAGGTAAGGGAGAATAGATCCAAAAACTACTTTGTTGTTTTAGGGGATAGATCGGAAGGAGACATACCAAAGGACAAGAAGGAAGTGGAACAGCTGGAGAAGGATATTAGTGCCCCAGAGAAAGAGGAAACCTAACATATGGAAATAGTTGAGGAAGAGGAGGATGAATAAATGGAGCTATGAGAACTCGATCTGGATACGATAGAATATGTATGTGGAAATAAGGGCAAAGGCTATGTCCCTAGGAGGAAAATCAAGCTCCTATAGGAAGCAATAATCAAGGTCAGAGCACAAATAGACCTAGGGATAGACTTGGATCGGCTAAAAGGAAGAAAGAGGAAGTCGTCAGAGGAGGAACAATGTAGAGGGAGAAAAACAAACAAGTAGTGCATTGCAGAAGTAGGAGTCAAGCTCATCGAATCAGGACAATACCCAACGATCACGACGACCTTCTCTGAAGTCTCCAAAGTTTATCAATGAATATAATTTCTTGGAATATTAGGGGGTGTAGAAAACCCAGGAAGTGGAGGACTCTAAATAGGAAGATTAATTAGGAAAACCCTGATATTCTTCTCCTACAAGAAACTAAATATAGTTGTGCAGGATTGGAAAAAATCAGAAGTAAAATATTGAAAGGCAGCAAAGTCATGGCCCTGGATGCTGCTGGAAAATTAGGTGGGATTACAATTTTATGGTGACCCCATGTGGTGGAGCTCACAAATTGGAGGGCCAATAAGTTTTCTCTAATGGCCAATTTTCAACACCTTGACTCTGGGGTGAAGGGAACAATTGTAAATGTTTATGTCCCTAGTAGCTTCCCTGAGAAGCAGGCCTTCATTGATTTCCTCAACTGGAACAAGTAGCAATCGAAAGGGAGCAGCTGGGTAATGGGTGGAGATTTCAATATCATATCCAACCTTGGAGAAAATAAGGGAGGAAGACAAACTATTGAAAAATACCAAGAGGCTTTCAACGTTTTCCAGGCCCAAATCCCCTTTGTGGATATGGAAACCAGAAATGGCCGGTATACTTGGAACAATAAACGAGGTGGAGAGCATCTGGTGGCATCCCACTTGGATATATTCTTGGTCTCATAGAACATAGTCCACGGTATGGGTGAAATTATGGACGATGTCCTTCTTGTTGCAGGATCTTACCACTGGCTTATCAGCCTTAACTGGGATTGGTCTTGTTCTACATTGAGGAAACCGTTCAGATTTGAACAATTCTAGATGGAACACAAGGACTTCAAAGATCTTGTCCATTAGTGGTGGCAGGAGATGGTTCCCCCCACAGGCACAACCATGTACTGTTTTTAGCAGAAACTCAAAACACTCAAGGCCAAAATTCGTACTTGGAACAAAGAAGAGTTTGGTAACATCTTTGAGAATAAGAAAAGGCTGATCATTGAGCCTCAGCTCCTCAATCAGAAGGGCATGGAAGAAGGTTGGGATGAAGACATGCAACAAAAATAGAGAGAGCTATGGGACCAACTAGAGGCTAGAGAAAGGCAAGAAGGCATATACTAGAAAAAAAAATCTAAGTTCAAATGGTTGCAAGATGGTGAAAAGAACACCACGTTTTTCCATAACTTGGCGCTCCAGAACACGAGCAACTATAGAATCCAAAAACTTGGAAAGATGGATGGAAGCCAGATTGAAACCAGAGGGGAGATCGAAAATGAGCTTACCCACCATTTCTTGGAGATCATTTAAGAAGACGACCATGACATAGGTAAAGACATAGCTAAAATCACTCACCTAATCCCCTCCTCTGTCACATGGGAAAATAATGAGATGCTCATCAAACCGGTTTCTTTGCAAGAAGTCGAAGAAGCGGTCAATCAAATGGCCCTGGGAAAAGCCCTTGGCCCAGATGGCTTCACTTTCAATTTTTTCCATCATTTTTGGGATATTGTGAAGGAAGAGGTTGTGAAAATTGTTGAAGAATCAAGAATTAAAAGAGGGGTCCTCAAAGCTTTCAATGCAACATTCCTATCCCTAATCCCCAAGGAAGTGGGAGTTGAAAGTCCAGACAAGTTTAGGCCTATAGCCCTCTACAATTTGATCTATAAGATAATCTCCAAAGTGATCACCAATTGATTGAAGCCCCTCCTCCCAAATCTCATCTTCCTCGAGCAATCTGGCTTCATGGAAGGTCATCAGATCCTAGATGGGGTCATCCTTGTGCATGAAGTCATTCACTCCCTCCAAATCTCTTGACAACCAGGTATGATGATCAAGCTTGATATAGCTAAATCCTTTGACAAATTAAGTTGGCAATTCATTAGCAAAATGATAGAATCCTATGTTTTTTGCCAAGGATGGGTTGAGTGGGTTATGGGACTAATCTCCACCCCTTTATTTAGCATCCTTATGAATGGAGCTCTAACCTGTATCTTGCAACCGTCTATGGGTATTAGATAAGGTGACCCTCTCTCCCTTTTTATATTTATTCTTATGGCGGAAGGCCTGAGCCATCTCCTTCAGACTCAGGCAGAGAATGGGGAGCTGAGAGGCCTCCGAATTCAGGACAACATGGACTTACACAAACACCAGCAATTCATTGATGACACTATGCTTATGGGGCACCCTTCAGTCCAAGAAGAGATAAGATTAAAAAAAATCCTATCTCTCTTTGCCAAGGCCTCAGGCCTTGCTGTAAACCTGAACAAGTCATAATTTTTCTTCCTAAATACTGCCCCAGCTACCTAGAGGAACATCCTCTACATCCTGAGTTTCACGAAGGGAACCTTCCCCTCAAAATACCTCAGAGTTCCCCTAGGTCTGAGAAAGCTAAAAATATTTTCCTGGCTTGAACTCGTAGATAGAATGAAACAGAAACTCTCAAGATGGACCTTAAGACCCTTCAACCTCCCCAGCCGGCTTGTCCCGATCAAATCAGTGCTATAGGCTATGCCCATTTACTTGTTCTTAGTCCTCTCCACCCCTAAGTCTATCCTCCATGAAATCCAAAGCCTCTAATGTAATTTTCTATTGGGTGGCCAAGTGGGAAAGGCCAAATTTTCCTAGGTCAGCTGGGAAAGCATATGCCAACCCAAGTTGATGGGGGGTCTAGGGCTCAGAGATCCAAAGATTATGGCTGAAGTCCAAGGTGCGAAAGTCTAGTGGCACTAAGTAACTCACACAACTGAACCATGGGCCATACTGTGGCACTTCAAATACGGCCATGACAGCCCTCTCTCCTAGTTGATTCATTTCAATGAGGAACATGTGGGATTCCCCATATGGACAAAGGAAAAAAAAGGAAGACGCCTAGTGCAAAAACATAGTTTTTGGGAAATTCAAGATGGTAGGAGTGCTAAATTCTGGGAGGATTCCTAGAACCAGCTTTCGCAGCTCAAAGATAACCCAATATGGGCCCCTATTCAGGAAAATACCATGGAAACAGGTAACATCCAAGTGCATCACTTCTGGAAAGACAGAAACCTTCATAAGGGGAGGTGTTGGGACTTCATAGATAAACCTGATCAAATGAATATGGAAGACTGGGATGCTTTTCGGGAGGAAATTCTCAGTCATTTCATCAGAATCAAGGAGGGACTAGACATTCTCAAATGGGGGTATACTGACAAAGGAACGTTTAGCATTAAGGAGGCATACAACATCCGAATAGGAAATTGGATAGAGGAGGCAAAACCTTGGAAGAAGATCTGGACCCTAAATATTTGGCCTAAGGTAGGCCTTTTTGCCTGGTTAGTGGTCAAGTGACATATCCTCACCTGTGAGAATATCCGAAAGTGAGGTGTCCAAGGTCCATCCCAATGTTCCATGTGCCTCCAATCGGAAGAAACCATGAGCCACCTTCTTGACTGTTTCCCTTTTGCTACAGCCATTTGGGATAAAGGGGCCATGGGATTCCAAAAAAGTGTCAGGCAAAGAACTCAGCCGGATAGAACCTTGATAGACTGGAACCATAAGTTATTCAAAAACAGAATAATCAAGGTGATATGGAATGCCTTACCAAGAATGACCATGTGGTGCATATGGAAAGAAAGGAATGGGAGAATCTTTCGTGACAAGAGAAAAAACATTGAGAAGGTGTGGCAGACTGTGAAGGACAACCTCCTCTCCTCCATGAGAAGCATGCAGTGTCACGACAAGGACAAGATTATCCCAGCTGACAAAATTCACATCGTGGAACATTGGGGGATCGACAAAACTCACATGGCATGGTTTCGTTGGCGAGACAAGATCATCAAACCTTCCAGCCCAGCTTTTTGGTTGGCTCCACCCCCTTAGGTTTTCAAGATCAACTTTGACAGGGCTTTTAAGGAAAACCCGGGGGACGCTGGCTATGACGAACTATGCAGGGACTACCAGGGGCAGATCCTCTTCATCATTTTGGGTGCCATCAGCTAGGACACTAATAATTCCGCTAAGCTTGAGGGTCTAATTCAAGGCTTGGAGTGCCTAGTTCATGGCGGTTTATTCCCTGCTCTCATCGAAGGAGACTCTAACATCATGGTCCAGGTGGCAAAGCACTTAGCAAGTGTCCAAGTTAGCAGAAAATTCTCCACCAGCTGGAGGATTGCTAGCGATATGGACTCTCTCCGTGATTTGCTCCTCACCCACTCTGCTGTCTCTTTTAGCCACATCAAAAGGGATGCCAACAAGGCAGCAAACCTCCTTGCCAATACGGGTGTGGATGGTGACTCATCTCTCTAATGGCCCCCCCTCAACAATTTTGAAGCCAAATACTGGGCCCAGTACTGTAGACAAGTGGCATCTCAAGACCTTGAGGGAGGGACATAGATGGCTCGTCCGATTGATGCGGTGGCGGATGGTGACAGATGGCACGAGCACACCATGACGAAACCTCATTAATATGCTTGGCCAAATATTTTGGGCAAATGAGTGGATCCAAAGGTGGCTGTCCTTTTCCATCATGGTAATCATTGGAGCTGGTCGCGAAAGGACAAATGGGGAATGGAGTGACGGCCATTTCGACTGGCCATTTATTTATTGCAACAGATCCTCTATAGGAAGGAGTATGAGGGATTTCATCTGCATCATCACCATGACACTCTCATGGTACAATAATGGACAATAAATCATGCCACCTTTTCCTTTTTATTATGCATCCATCCGTGTATCCTGCATCCGTCACCCCGACAATATCTCAGACCTCCTGTTTTTCTAGTTTTCCCCGTGGTTCCTCCTCTGTGGTTTCCTATGGGTCTCCACATCCTCCTTGGGATCTGTGATTATCCCACTCCACCCCTTTTGGAAAATGGCCCTGAAACGCTTGATGGACAAGCATAAGTCCCCTGGTGAATCATCGATAGGGCGCGGTAACATGAAGAATCCCCGCAGAGCAATGAGGGCTCAACTCTAGGCCCAGGAAGAAGCCAATTCCTTCAAGGATCACACCCCTATGAAAATTCTCCTGGAAGTGGAGGAAAGGGTAGAGGAACTCTGGCATGCTGTCAAAAATATGCCCAAAGAGGACCTTCACCAAGAGGTAGTGGATTGGGTTCTTGACCCAGGAACCACTGCAGGTCGTGCTGCTGCCTACGACTGTCTCTTGATGTAGTATTGGGTCAACATGAAAATGGTCAGCCACTCTTACATTGAACGTGAAGCCAAAAACGAAGGGGACGAGGAACCTATGAAAGCATGGAAATCCCACAATGGGGAGTGTCACCTGATCCATCAAAAGGTGGATCTTATTGCTTCTAGGATTGGGGTCTCATTTTACACTACGGGTAAAGGATCTGAGGAATTTTCATGACCACAAGCTCATTGTGGTAAATGTGGAAAAGCTCACAAGAACACCAATCCTTCCATCCAGCCCGAGGCGGTCCCTTCGTGCGTTGCTTCTACCCCTGTTCAGGCTATGATTTCTAATTTTCCCTCAGCTTTTAAGAAACTGGTTTGATTTCCTATGGTCCATGGTTATCTATGCTTATATCTTGGCTAGTAAGGCATATGTTAATCTCAGCTTCTTCCTCGTCTAGTAACGTAGGCTTATCTGACTCTGTTCAATTCGAGGATTTCAGGCCTTATTTCTGGAATAGTCATATCTTTTTTTTTAATGTAATGGCCCTCGTGACCCTTTGAAGTCTCAGCTTTATTTTTGGATCTCAGCCCTGAAGCTGTGCTGTGTTGAGAACATGCCAACCGTTTTGTAATTCTGATATGTAATGACCCTCTGTTGATGTAATATATAATATTTATTTACAAAAAAAAAGTAACTTCCTTTTATAATATCAGCCTCAAGTGATTCCAACAAGGATGGCTGACATAAAGGCTCGGGATTCTAAACATGAATTCACGGTCAAATTTTTGGATCCAATTGATTTTGAGTTTATTGTTTCGGATACCATGGCATGGAAACAATTCATTGATGAATTGACTAGGCCCATTTACTTATTGACACTTGGGAAATTATTATTGTAATATTTTGTATTTATCTCTTAATTAGTGCATACACTAGAAGACAAATCTTGTGTAACCGAATGTGAGGAAGCCCAAGGGGAAGGAACACCAAGAGTCATTTTGTAAATGTATAAATGTAGGTGAAGTTAAATAGGAGAGGTAATTTTCTATCTAGATTATGAGAAATACTTGTTGTAAGAAAAAATATTTCTTTTTATAATAAAGAAGGACTGAATTTCTATTGGAGAAGGAGCTGCTGGAGTTTCAAATGCATGCTGTGTAGATGGATGAGTATAGAACTATTTTTGTTTTAGCTTACTCTACGAATCTGTGAGATTGTTCTAACTTATGAACTATTTCTATGTTGTGAATGATTTCCTGTTATTATTATGAAGCTTATGCAGCAAGTGATGTAATGAATGCTTTAACAAACAATGAGCTATCTCTATGTTTATCTTTCTACTGCAATTATGTAATTTGAATTATATTAGCTATCTGTAAAATTATTTGTACATAAATTACAATACATTACTCACAAAAATAATAATATTTCTCCCTACGGACAGGTTAGATAGGTTATATAGGATAAGTTAGTTTAACATAGCTGTTAATTGCTTTCTATGATTCAGGAATAAAGGGAATAAGACAAGAGGTAAGAACCTATGCATCACATTGTGAACCCTTTGTTGTCTGATCATATACACTTAATTTGGGAACTTGCATATCATTTATAAAAAATTTAAAAACTCACATAAATGGTGGACCAGGCCACAACCGGTAAAATAGAATTAAACCATTACTTAACTCTACGGTTGCTGGACCGCAAACCGGATGGATTCCCCATACCAAATGATAAACGATCTAATTGGGAACCGTTATTGGGGAGAATCCTTGCTTTCGGTACCTAGGATTTTCCAAGCATAAACACCCTCTCGAATGAAAAAACAGGGAAGACAAAAAGCTCATGTATATACATTGTAGTATGAAAAAGACATATTTGCATGATCCAGGTATTTTTGGGAAGATATGGACTGAAGGTGCCTCTTTTTCTATTTTTCCACCTGGAAATTGACCTGTGCCCAGGAATTTACAGAGGGCCTTTAACACGCCTCTTAAGATGTCAAGGGAATGCCATCAATTGATTCATATTGACCGTTGACATATCTCTTTTGAATTTCCCATGAATGCAAAGCCATTATTAAAAATTCTATCAAATATATTTGTTTGTTTATTAAAATTTAATATGCGGGAATTTTTTGTTTCATCTATTTCACAAAATGTCAAATTTGTTTTTTTTTTATCTGAGAGAAAACAGAGTAAGTGTGCAATCAATGGAAAGCTAAATCCCATTAAAAAAAATTGGTCAAAATTCCATATGTTCACCATTAAATAATTAGCATTGGAATCAATTAAGCTGGTGAAACTTAATGGTTAACTTAAAATCTAGAACACATTATTTGAACATAACTAATTATGAGGAGTAGCAAAGAAATCTAGCAAAGACATCTAGAATGTGTTTTTGAGTCTTAATTCCAATCCTCATGACATAAAATATAGTGAAAGGGATTTACTACCTTATTGCAAAACTCAGCAACAAACCATCTTTATGCTCCAATTTCATTATCATTATTTGAATTATAGCAATGGAGAGTTTCAATATTTCATAGTGGATTATCATTTCTACAACAAAACAATATCACAATCAGGGATAATGCAAAAATGTGTGGCACTCTATATCTTCAATATACATCCTTGATATAAGGAAAAATAGTATATATTTTTATCAAAACCATGCAGGGTTGTTAACAGGATTATAAGCATCCAATAGAGACACCCTATATCAAAACAAGCCATCATTATATACATACAAGGTCAGCTTGTATACATCACTTTTGGTCATCCTACACGCTATTGGGTTGGCCTTCCCTATTGGAACTACAAACTAGTTTACCAATGAAAGTCACCCTTTTTATCCTTTCCAAGAAAACATCCTCATATTGCAACAAAATTCCAAGAATAGAAATTTGGATAGAACCAGTCAACCTCGCCTTGGATTAGAAAGCTACCTATCAAAAGAAAACAAAAAACAATATTTGTAAATGTGAAAAATTAAATAATATACAAAACAGCGTACTTAAATTTGAAAAAATAAACACAAAGTACAAAAAAAATAACACTTCACACCTATTTCTCTTCATAGTGTATGTGCGTGGCCTCTTTGTTTTGGTGATAGATTGTGAATAGAATGAAAGGTGACGATATTTTGATTTATTATCCTTTGTTTTATTTGGGATGAGAAAGGTCCATTTATGACCCTTGCATTGTGTATTTGCATTATGGACCTTTCCATGATTTACAACAGTATTGTCCTCTCCATATTTGTCACCTTCTTCATTTAGCACATTTTGGACATTTTATTCTGGAGTCTTTTGGACATTTTTGGACATTGGTGGGCCTAAACGAACACTATTGGGTGTCCTGTCAAATATTGGTGAGCCTAAAGGAACACTAATGGGTGTCCTGTCAAATATTGGCCTGCCTAAAGGAACACTATTGGGTGTCCTGTCAAATATTATTGGGCCTAAAGGAACACTATCCGGTGTCCTATCAAATGTAGACCTAGAAAATTTATCAAATGAAGACTGAATAACATCCACATCTTCACGAACATCAGGGGTTTGACTCATTCCTTCCCCTTGTTCAATGCATTCATTCATATTTGATGAAGATGGGTCACCAACATATACGATATTTCTCTACCATTATAAGGAAACAATGTCAATAAAATGGGGTTTCAATAAAGTATTTCCAATGTTTAACAATACAAGGAGCAGATTACAAAACTTACACTGAGTGTCTCTTCAACGGACATGATATTGTCCTCAGCACTTTGTGAAGATTTGCATACATTTCTCTGTTGCAAAGAAAGAATGTTTGAAAAAAGTTAGCTTTTTTTAAATACCTTGCAACATTTCTATTATATTGAACAAAACAAACATAAATTTGAATAGCAATTGGAAAAAATTACCGTTGGTGATTCGTTGAAGATTTTGTGTAACATACTCCAATCTTTGTTTTGTATAATTTTCTTATAGACAACATTTTTTAGCTCATTTTTTTCCTTTGAGTGTGCATCCTATTCAGATACAATTATTCTCACGTGCTCCAATGCATTTGCTCTCAACTCTTGGACACATTTCACCCCCTATGAAATTAAAAAAAAAACAAAAATCACGAGTAAAGAATAATCTTGTGAATACATCCAAAAATAAAACAGCAATAAAAAACAACTTACTACTTTTTTTATCTACTTTCGGATGGCAGCAGTTTCAACAACCTTCCTATTCTTCTTGAACCGATATTCAATGTCATAGTTTTTTCTCTTACGATATTTTTCCAATTTTATTACAAATCTTAGCTTGTAATTATGTCCTCGTGGTGCACCGACATGCAATTTTATGGGTGCCCAAGAATGTACTTCATCTCTATGTTTGTTGAACATGTAACACTTTCTGCGTCGCAGACCATTACATTCACTATCCAAGCAACAGAAGATGTTGCAACCATTACTATCCTTGATTACTTTATAAGTTAGATCCTACTGAAATGGTTACCCAATAATGCATTTAGTACATATAATGAAGCACATCACTAAGATTCAATGCTTCAGATGTTTAGATAGAATAAAAACCTTCAATGTGGCCAGCTTATTAAAAAATGTGCTTATAATTGATTCCTCCAACCAAACTGTCACATACCCCAATTTTGTAAAATTATGTAATTTGTTTTATTATATTTCTGAGACATTATGTTAAACTTAATCCTAAGTAGGGATTGATGACTCAACAGAGTCAACAGTTATGGAATGTAATTCAGAATATTTTATTAATAATAAATAAATTATGGAGACAACAGCATGGGAGAGCTGTTAAAAGAGGTTACTGGTCAAACTAGTGGGTGGAACTAGGTGGAAAGGCAAAAGGACAAGTGGCAGCATCCTCAAACACTTCCTAAGTTGCAGGTGGCAACTTCCCTATATTTGGGGTCATGATTCCCCAAGAAAGTGGAATCAGAGCAGGTGGCTCATTAAATGACAGTTAACCCAACTAAGACCTAGGCAATCTTTTAAAAGTACTCAATGAAGAGAGCTGAGGCTGCTCATATTTTATTCCAGAGAGAATTCATTCAGGTGAATGTTATTCAGGAATTTCATTGAGAAAGAGGGGAAAATAGTAAGGAAGTGTTTTGAGTGGATTGCTGCAGTAACTTGATCTTTACTACAACTATTTGGGCTGAGAGAACTGACTGATAGTTCTGAGTTAATATTGAGTTGAAGACTGGTATCTGATTTGCTACACCTAGTTCCAGCTAGGGAGACCAGAGCAAGCTCGGGGGTCCTGAGAAGTCGTTGTCTGAGTGCTCTCTAGGAGTTGGTAGGGAGGAACGGCCTCCCATTGTTGTTGTTGTCCACAGCTTAAACAGGTTCTGCAAATTGTTTCTTTATGTTTACTGAGTATGGATGGATGCATGTTATGTTTTCTTATATGTTTAAGTAGCTAGTTAGTTTTCAGTAAAGTTAGTATCTCAAAATCTCAGTATGTAAATCTGTTAATAGTTACTGTGTTTTTCCACATTTGGTATCACCAAACCGTACTCCAGCACAGTAGCTCGGTATCATGAAGCAACACTCTTCTGAACCGAGTTACCTATTCAGTTATTTCCAATAATCACTAGTGCTTTATTATTTTATAAGTTACTGAATCTTGTGTTTTAAATAACAGCTACTGAATAGTATAGAAGGTAGAAGTTAGTTTCGAGTTATATTGCTTACTATAAAGTTTATTTTCTTGTTTTTAAATGATTTTCTTTTACTTTAGAAAATAACTCAAAACAAGAACAAGATACAGAACTATTATTACTCTGTATTTAAGAATTATAAACATGTTAATACTTGTTCTTACAGAACATTCGAGGGAGTAAGAAAATGTTAAGTTATTTCAATATTCAAGCAAGTTAACTAGAACCGTGATATTAGGTTTAGCTCCTTTATTCTTCTTTTTCCTTTATTTCTAAATTTCTGATCTTACCTATAATGATAACTATAACTGTTATGCATTATAAATGCATGTTATTAGTTATATAGTATATACAATAAGACCATAAGCAGTGTCAAATAGTTTATTTAATCTATCTTTATAAGTAAACAATAACTTAACTGATAGAATAGAATTTAATTTAGTATCTGCTATCTTGTACAGGAATTTAATTAGCTTAATGTTAATCTCTGTACACTATAAAATAAACATAGAATAAACTTGAAGAACTTAAAATTTCCTTAAGAATAGGTTTATTACCTTGCTCTAGTAAGTATTATAAATTATAATAATAGTAATATTATTACTTAACATTATCTAATGTAGAAACAGCAATTATTTCAAACGCTAAAGGAATATAATTATTTAAATTATAAACCCTGAAGTTAATATGTTTAATTCTACATATTAAGTAGACTCTTAATAAAGGGTTTGTTAAAGAATTTAAAAGCAAGGACATAAGAATCCTTATTGTTTAAACAAATAAACTCTATCTACATTTTTAACAAAACTTTCTTATTAAGTAACTCAAGATACAACCCAGGTATATAACCTGTTAGTATTTTTATAAAAGAAGTTACAGAACAATAGACTGCTCAATTTGAGCTCAATAAACAATTAAATTACTCACAGATGTAAATAGAGTATGTATTATAACACATAATATTAGATAAAAGTATAAATTTAATTCTATTCTAAACTATATAAATTAGGGATAAAACCCTAGAAACTTTAGTTTGCAATTAAGATATAAATTGTAAAATATATCAATAATCGACTTATGGCCGCGAACAAAATGAACAATACAAGGCTGTCAAAAGCCTGTAATAAACCTAGTATTTACAAAGTTTGAAATCTGGAAGTAAATACAGTAATAGAAATAAAAAGAAAACTAGGCAGTAATATTATCTTAGTTTAAGAAGAGAAGTATAACCAGTACAGTGTTACAGGTTCAGGGTAAAACCCTGACAAACTTAAAAGAGAAAGTATCAAAAATAGAGTTTATCTCTGTGGCATCTCACGGCTGCGATTATTCTTTATCAAAATATAATTTACAGCTTGTACATTATCATTCTACTTATATTTCTCATACAGAGAGTTAATAAAAGAAAACAAAACCCGCAGTTGGTTTGCGGTGATACATCTCTGCTTTTTAAAGAGTAAAACTCTTTTAGATAACAAGTAGATTCATTAAAACTGAACCAGGGCGACTCCAGGGTTACACATCTTAAGCCAAACTTTTAAACTGCCCTAAGAACCTGCAAGAAGGAACCGCCATGAATGGAACCGGGCTTACCCGGAAAACCTTCAGTTGAAAGCTGGCATCTTCCACGCCACGAAGGGGAGTCGAACCTGTAGCAAAGGTTTAGATATTGTTAAACCATATAAAAAGGAAACAATTGTTAATCTTTTTACACTAAAATAGGAAGTGAAGTAAAAAAAAACCGTATTACCTTCGAACATGATGGAGTTACGGCCCTGTAAGAATAGCTGAATAACCACTGACAGGAAGAAAAGTAAAACCCTTCTTGCCGCAAAGAAGAAGGATCTCAACAGAGATTAAGCACTCGGTCACAATGGAGGAGGATGTGCAGTATTATCTCAAGCAACAACATATATATTAACCAGTTCCGGCAATAACTACTAAGGGACAAAACCCTAAGTAAAATAAACACCATTCAATATCACCTGTAAGCTTTTCAATACAACAGTCTACCCTCAGTACAATCGAGAGGTCCACGAGAGAACTGAACCAGCATGGAGGAGTTTTCCAGGAAGTACACGGAGTGGAGCAGCCAGAAAGTTCGCAAAGTGGCCGAAGGGCCCTAAGGCAGCGAAGAGAATGATAGTTAGGGTTAGGACCAAACACTTTTATAACGGCAGTGCAGGGTGGAGGTGAGTCCACGTAGTCTCCCAAATGAATTGCAAACAATGATAAGAACTATATAGTTCATGCCAAGATTTTATCAATGATTTCGAATCACTTCACGAGGGAAATCATAAGGTTTGACTTACCATAGTTCGCCTGCATGTATAAACCACGAAGTATACATTAGTATAATGTGTCTAGTTCATTATATTATAGTATGGATTCTTGATTGGTCTCATTTCTAATTTTTGGAGAGAAGTAATTTTATAAAGAGTTACAAGAATGAGAAGCAATGCTTTTTGCCCTATTGCAATCTAATTATAACCTTTTTATAAAGTACCTTTGCCTAGTTACAAACAAGTAAAGGAGATGATATGGTAAGTATTGTTCAATCAAGATAGTTTCTAGGGGAAGATCTTGATCAAAATGATGATTTGTTCAAACTTCATAAACTCCCTTTATCTATAGATTGGCTTGTCTTTTAATAATTCTTAGAGATATTTTTGCTTATATTTAGTGAGCTATATTAAATTCAAATCAAGGGTGATAGAAGAATTTATAAGAACCTCATAATAGTCTTAAGTTATTGTGATGAGTAGTATACTTTCATTTATCTTTCGTGTAATTTACGTAATCTACTATCACCATTCTTAATGATTGTTTAACCTGGAAGTTCATAGTAAGTTTGATTGTGATAATATAGAACAAATTCTAAAGGTGTATATAGAATTTAATCAGTCATTGATCATGGAAATAAAGATAGTAGTCCATTATTCCAAACTCATGAAATTTATTTAGTGAATACATATATCTAGCAGAAAATCCTGTAGCTGATAGAAATAAAGTATATATTGACTTTACCTAACTTCAAATATTTATATTTGATATTGCAATCAAACATTTCCTGAATTTTAACACTTGGCATGATGTGGTAACATCAGTTAAGTAAAATAGGATCGAACATGATAATCCGGATTTAAGTACTGTACTAGAGAATAAATAGTATGAATGCACTACAGTAAACTCAATAATGATTTAGTATTCCATAGGAATACTAAATGTTGCTATCATAAAAAAATAGCTATTTATTTCTCTGGTAATTCTAAACTTTCTATCATTGAAATCTTTAAAAGAAGTATAGGAAAATATTTACCTGGAAAGGTTTGATAATACTGGCTAGCATACATTTATACTTTTCCTGAACGAATTGGTACAGCAAATTATTATTTAATACTTCAAAATATCTGTTAGCAGTGACCCGAACCTTACCTGTAAATATGTAAGAGAAAGAAAAACTGCTGCATTAGCTGAAGTAGCTAAGTAAGCTCAGTCTGTCATAGCAATTCCCCCTTGCGGTTACAAACAGAAAACAATCAGTGACTGACAAGAAACTCATCATAGAAGTTAAGAAGAATTAAAGATCATTTCAGTTACAATTTTAATAGCATAAACTAATCAATCGGTTAACAACTGCATTTAATGTGATTATATGTTATTTTTAAAAATTTTAAATTTTTTGAATTTTTGGGTTTCTGACATGTGGTATCAGAGCATGGTTCAAACACTAGGCCTTGATGTGGCCCAATTACTTTCCGCATAACAGTAAAAATAATATACTAATATGTATTTTTTTTTATGTGAAAAGCAGAAAATTATTTTTTTCTGAATCTAACAGGCAGGTATGTAGCACTTAGGAGATTATGCTGGGGAGGAATCTCCAAACACTGAGACCAGACAGATGTCCAGAGAACCTGTGATTGAGGAGATAACTGCTCACTCCTCAGATTTGATGCAGACCATAAAAGGTTTAAATATTGAATTAGAATCAGTCAAGAAGGATAATGAATGAATCCTGAAGACTCAAGAGGAGTTAAATCAAATTCTGATAGAGAAATTTCAGACTGATGGGAAAAATAGAAGACCTGAATCTGAAGAATCTAGCCATCAAAAAGGGTCCAAAAAGATGAAACTAGCTGAACCTAATAACAGTTCATCATCAGAAGGGAGAAAGGAACAGCAGAGCTACTACACTACTAGTGACAGTAGTGAGGTCGAGCTGTATAACAGGAAGAAAAAGTACAGGCCTTATGAAGAGATTTCTGGGGAGTTCAAGAAAATAAAACCCCCAACTTTCAATGGAGAGACGGAAAAAGGATAAGAGGAAGAATCCTGGTTATCCGGGATGAGAAAATACTTTTGGATTTATAATTATTCAAACCAGCTGAAGGAGAGAATGGCCATATATAACCTTTCAGGGAAGGCAGATATATGGTGGAAAGATTTGAAAAGGGTCAAGGGGATTAAAGAAAAAGAGATTAATTGGATTACTTTCAAAAGGTACTTCAAGAAGAAGTTCCTGTCTGAACAATACTATGAAGAAAGGGCCAAGGAGTTTTATGAGTTAAAGCTTGTGTCCATGACTATGAAAGACTTAAACAGCAAGTTCTTAAGTCTGTTAAGGTATGTGCCGTATTTAGTTGATGAGAAACCGAAGGTACAGCGGTTTCTCAGCTGCCTGCCATACCATATAAAAGATAGAATTGAATATGATAACCCCAAAATTCTGGAAGAAGCCATGCGAAAATCTAATTTCTATTTTGAATAGAACAAAAAGAAGGAAGAAATAGCCAATTGGAAGGCTAAAAAGAATGGTAATCAGTCTGAATTAAAGAAAAAGGAGTATGTACCCCAGAAAAATTTCAGGAACAACAAGAACAAAAACCATTCTAATGGTAAGAACTTTCAGGGAAGCAAAAATGGTGCTTCAAATAACTCCAATAACTTCAAGGGCAGCAAGGAGGTTTCTAACAATGATGGAAATTTCACTAAGAATTTCGAAAGGAAGGAACCTGTTAAGTGTTGGGAGTGCAATGGCCCACACTATGCTTCAGTTTTCCCAAATCGAAAGAAGCCAAACAGCAATATTCATACAATCCAAGATGAAATGATTGTTGGAGACTTTGCAAGGACTATGCCCCGAATCAATGCAGCGTTGGAGAATCGCCAAGATGAGTACCAAACTTCCATGGTGGAAGTAGAAGGTATGGTTAACAAAACTCTTGTAACTATTTTGATAGATCCAGGTGCTAGCCTAAGTTATATTTCACCGCAGATAGTAGAAAAATGTAATCTGACTGTTGAAAAGTTTGATAACTCTTGGCTAGTTCAACTAGCCACAGGGGCAAAAAGGAAGGTAAATTGTTATGTTAAGGAATGTGTTTTAGATATGAATGATTTTAAAACCACTGTTAAATTAAATGTTCTGCCACTTGGCTCGTATGACATACTTATAGGTATGGACTGGTTAGAACAACAAAGGGTAGTTTTAAACTGTTTTGATAAAACGTTTACATGTGTAAATAATAATGAACAGCCTGTAATAGTTAAAGGTATTCCTAGGAAGACTGTAGTTAGGCAAATTTCTTCCTTGCAGCTTAAAAGAGCAGTCAGGAAAGGATGCAAGGCCTATGCTGTAATTATTATAGATGAGGCAAGTAAAGTTGAAAAAGATAAAATAAAAATAGAGAATATTCCTGTGATAAATGAATTTATTGATGTTTTCTGGAGGAAATTCTAGGATTACCTCCTAGGAGGGAACTGGATTTCACAATAGAGCTGCTACCAAGTGTTGTACCTAGCTCGAAGGCTCCGTACCGTATGAATATTCTGGAACTTAACGAATTAAAATCACAGTTAAAGGAATTAATCGATAAGAAATATATTAGACCTAGTGTTTCCCCTTGGGGAGCACCAGTAATATTTGTTAAAAAGAAAGATGGAACTATGCGACTCTGCATAGATTACCGTCAGCTCAATAAAATGACAATTAAAAATAGATATCCATTTCCCCACATAGATGATCTGTTTGATCAGCTACGCGGAGCTACGATGTTCTCTAAGATAGACTTGAGATCAGGCTATCACCAGGTGAGAATAAAAGAAGAAGACATATTTAAGACAGCTTTCAGAACTAGGTATGGACATTACGAATTTGTCGTAATGCCATTCAGGCTTACTAATGCCCCAACCATCTTATGTGTCTAATGAATAACATAATGCATAAATACTTAGACAAGTTTGTTGTCGTATTCATCGATGACATCTTGATCTATTCTAAAAATGAAGAGGAACATAAAGAACATTTGCGGATAGTTTTACAAGAACTGCGAGAGCAACAGCTCTTCGGAAAGTTTAGTAAGTGTGATTTCTTCAAGGATGAAATCCAGTACTTAGGTCAAGTGGTGACTAAGGAAGGGATTTTAGTTGATCCTGAAAAGATCAGGGCAATTGAAGAATGGCCAGTACCAAAAGACGTAACAGATGTTAGGTCTTTCATGGGGATCACTGGTTATTACCGGAGATTCATAGAAGGTTTTTCAAAAATAGCCAACCCAATTACTTCCTTGCAAAAGAAAGGCAAGAAATTCGATTGGAACGTAAAATGCGAAGAAAGCTTTAAGAAACTAAAAACTTTATTAACAACTGCGCCTATTTTAAGAATAGCGAATCCCAATAAAGATTTTGTGGTTTGTACCGATGCTTGTAATGACGGTCTAGGTGGAGTGCTGACTCAAGATGGGCATGTCACTGCCTATGAGTCCAGAAAGCTAAAGATCCATGAAAATAATTATGCCACTTATGATTTAGAGCTGGCTGTTGTTATTCATGCCTTGAAAATGTGGTGACACCACTTAATAGGAAGAAATTTTACTTTAATGACTGATAATAAGGGTTTAAAATACCTTTTAGATCAGCCTAACTTAAATTCAAGGCAAGCCAGATGGTTAGCCTTCCTATGTGAATACGATTTCGAAATTCAACACATAAAAGGAAAATAAAATAAAGTAGCTGATGCATTGAGCAGAAATGCAAAACTGAATTTTACAACAGCAATCAGTACTTATAATTCTGATTTAAATGACCAGCTAACTGAAGGGATAAAATTGGATGAAAATTATCAAAAATTACAAGCTTCAGCTAAAGAAGAACCCACAAAAAGTTTAATTAAGGGTTACAGTCTGAATAAAGATGGTTTTTTATTGTTTAAGGATAGATTGTATGTTCCAAATGTGTATAAAGTTAAATTAATGATTCTGGATGAAGTGCATAAAACCCCTTATTCAGGGCATCCAGGCTACCAGAAAACTGTTACCATGTTGAGAAAAGATTATTTCTGGCCTAATATGAAATCTGAAGTATCTGAGTATGTAGCTAGATGTTTGGACTGTCAACAAGTAAAGACAGAACATCAACATCCAGCTGGGTTATTGCAACCTTTGCCTATTCCTAGCTGGAAGTGGGAAATAATCAGCTTAGATTTCATTACTGGATTACCTAGAAATAAAAATCAGAATGATTCAATTATGGTGGTAGTGGATAAATTAAGTAAAGCAGCACATTTTATTTTTGTTAAAACCACTTTTAAGGCTGCAAATATAGCAGACATTTTCTTAAAACAGACTTTTTTGGCTACATGGTGTGCTGAAGGTTATTATTTCATACAGAGATCCTAAATTCACGAGGAATTTCTGGAAATCCTTGTTTAAAGGATTAAACACCACTCTGAATTTCAGCACCTCTTTCCATCCTCAAATGGACAGACAGACTGAAAGAGTTAATCAGGTGTTGGAAGATCTGTTAAGAATGTATGTTAAGGATCAGCCAGGTAAGTGGGAGGATTATTTGCATTTAGCAGAATTTGCATACAATAACAATTATCAATCATCAGCTAAGTTCAGTCCTTTTGAAATTCTATATGGGCGTAAATGTAACACTCCTATCTCCTGGAATAATCCAGTAGATATATTAGTGTTGGGGCCCGAATTATTAAAAGAAATGGAACAGATTGTAAAACAAGTGCAGGAGAACTTGAAGGTTTCCCAGGATCGGCAAAAGAGACAAGCAGATTTGAAAAGAACTCCTAAAGAGTTCCAGGTGGGTGAGCATGTGTTCATAAAGGTAAGACCAAAGAAGATCTCCCTAAGATTGGGGAGTTGTGCTAAATTAGTGCCATGTTACTGTGGTCCATTTGAAATTTTATCTAGAGTTGGTCAAGTTGCATATCAGTTAGCGTTACCACCTAATTTAAAAGTGCACAATGTTTTTCATATTTCTGTTCTAAAAAAGTATGTTCATGATGCTACTCATGTAATTGATTGAAACGTTGTACAGGTAGAACCAGAAGGGGAAGTTCTGGTGGAACCGGATTGTATCCTCGAGAGGAGGGAAATTACTTTGTGGAACTGCACAATTGGACAGCTGAAGGTGCAATGGAAGCACCTTAGTCCTGAAGAAGCTACTTGGGAACTGGAAAGTAAGATGCGGGAAGCATACCCAAATTTGTTCCAAGAGGTTCCTGAGGAAGAAGAATAAGTAACATCAAGGACGATGTTACATTTTAAAGCGGTGTGTATGTCACATACCCCAATTTTGTAAAATTATGTAATTTGTTTTATTATATTTCTGAGACATTATGTTAAACTTAATCCTAAGTAGGGATTTATGATTCAACAGAGTCAACAGTTATGGAGTGTAATTCAAAATATTTTATTAATAATAGATAAATTATGGAGACAACAGCATGGGAGAGCTGTTAAAAGAGGTTACTGGTCAAAATGGTGGGTGGAACTAGGTGGAAAGGCAAAAGGACAAGTGGCAGCATCCTCAAACACTTCCTAAGTTGCAGGTGGCAAATTCCCTATATTTGGGGTCATGATTCCCCAAGAAAGTGGAATCAGAGCAGGTGGCTCATTAAATGACAGTTAACCCAACTAAGACCTAGGAAATCTTTTAAAAGTACTCAATGAAGAGAGCTGAGGCTACTCAGATTTTATTCCAAAGAGAATTCATTCAGGTGAATGTTATTCAGGAATTTCATTGAGGAAAGAGGGAAAAACAGTAAGGAAGTGTTTTGAGTGGATTGCTGCAGTAACTTGATCTTTATTACAGCTATTTGGGCTGAGAGAACTAACTGATAGTTCTGATTTAATACTAAGTTGAAGACTGGTATCTGATTTGCTGCACCTAGTTCTAGCCAGGGATACCAGAGCAAGCTCAGGGGTCCTGAGAATTTGCTGTCTGAGCGCTCTCCAGGAGTTGGTAGGGAGGAACGGCCTCCCATTGTTGTTGTTGTCCACAGCTTAAACAGGTTTTACAAATTGTTTCTTTATGTTTACTGAGTATGGATGGATGCATGTTATGTTTTCTTATATGTTTAAGTAGCTAGTTAGTTTTCAGTAAAGTTAGTATCTCAAAATATCAGTATGTAAATCTGTTAATAGTTACTGTGTTTTTCCACATTTGGTATCACCAAACTGTACTCCAGCACAGTTGCTCGGTATCATGAAGCAACACTCTTCTGAACCGAGTTCCCTATTTAGTTATTTCCAATAATCACTAGTTCTTTATTATTTTATAACTTACTGAATCTTGTGTTTTAAATAACAGCTACTGAACAGTATAGAAGGTAGAAGTTAGTTTCGAGTTATATTGCTTACTATAAAGTTCCTTTTCTTGTTTTTAAATGATTTTCTTTTAGTTTAGAAAATAACTCAAAACAAGAACAAGATACAGAACTATTATTACTCTGTATTTCAGAATTATAAACATGTTAATACTTGTTCTTACAGAACACTGGAGGGAGTAAGCAAATGTTAAGTTATTTCAATATTCAAGCAAGTTAACTAGAACCATGATATTAGGTTTAGCTCCTTTATTCTTCTTTTTCCTTTATTTTTAAATTTCTAATCTTACCTATAATGATAACTATAACTGTTATGCATTATAAATGCACGTTATTAGTTATATAGTATATACAATAAGACCATAAGCAGTGTCAAATAGTTTATTTAATCTATCTTTATAAGTAAAAAATAACTTAACTGATAGAATAGAATTTAATTTAGTATCTGCTATCTTGTACAGGAATTTAATTAGCTTAATGCTAATCTCTGTACACTATAAAATAAACATAGAATAAACTTGAAGAACTTAAAATTTCCTTAAGAACATGTTTATTACCTTGCTCTAGTAAGTATTATAAATTATAATAATAGTAATACTATTACTTAATATTATCTAATGTAGAAACAACAATTATTTCAAACGCTAAAGGAATATAATTATTTAAATTATAAACCCTGAAGTTAATATGTTTAATTCTACATATTAAGTAGACTCTTAATAAAGGGTTTGTTAAAGAATTTAAAAGCAAGGACATAAGAATCCTTATTGTTTAAACAAATAAACTCTATCTACCTTTTTAACAAAACTTTCTTATTAAGTAACTCAAGATACAACCTAGGTATATAACCTGTTAGTATTTTTATAAAAGAAGTTACAGAACAATAGACTGCTCGATTTGAGCTCAATAAACAATTAAATTACTCACAGATGTAAATAGAGTATGTATTATAACACATAATATCAGATAAAAGTATAAATTTAGTTATATTCTAAACTATATAAATTAGGGATAAAACCCTAGAAACTTTAGTTTGCAATTAAGATATAAATTGTAAAATATATCAATAATCGACTTATGGCCGTGAACAAAATGAACAATACAAGGCTGTCACCAGCCTGTAATAAACCTAGTATTTACAGAGTTTGAAATATGGAAGTAAATACAGTAATAGAAATAAAAAGAAAACTAGGCAGTAATATTATATTAATTTAAGAAGAGAAGTATAAACAATACAGCATTACAGGTTCAGGGTAAAACCCTGACAAACTTAAAAGAGAAAGTATCAAAAATAGATTTTATCTCTATGGCATCTCACGGCTGCGATTATTCTTTATCAAAATATAATTTACAGCCTGTACATTATCATTCTACTTATATTGCTCATATAGAGAGTTAATAAAAGAAAACAAAACCCGCAGTTGGTTTGCAGTGATACATCTCTGCTTTTTAAAGAGTAAAACTCTTTTAGATAACAAGTAGATTCATTAAAACTGAACCAGGGTGACTCCAGGGTTACACATCTTAAGCCAAAATTTTAAACCTCCCTAAGAACCTGCAAGAAGGAACCGCCATGAATGGAACCGGGCTTACCGGGAAAACCTTCAGTTGAAAGCTGGCATCTTCCACGCCACGAAGGGGAGTCAAACCTGCAGCAAAGATTTAGATATTGTGAAACCATATAAAAAAGGAAACGATTGTTAATCTTTTTAGACTAAAATAGGAAGTGAAGTAAAAAAAAACCGTATTACCTTCGAACATGATGGAGTTACGGCCCTATAAGAACAACTGAATAACCACTGACAGGAAGAAAAGTAAAACCCTTCTTGCCACAAAGAAGAAGGAGC
Organism: Pseudotsuga menziesii; assembly: GCA_001517045.1. Classification (NCBI taxonomy): domain Eukaryota; kingdom Viridiplantae; phylum Streptophyta; class Pinopsida; order Pinales; family Pinaceae; genus Pseudotsuga; species Pseudotsuga menziesii. The sequence continues at coordinate 108,448 of LPNX010514250.1, forward strand.
CCGACAGAGATTAAGCACTCGGTCACAATGGAGGAGGATGCGCAGTATTATCTCAAGCAACGGCATATATATTAACCAGTTCCGGAAATAACTACTAAGGGACAAAACCCTAAGTAAAATAAACACCATTCAATATCACCTGTAAGATTTTCAATACAGCAGTCTACCCTCAGCACAGTCGAGAGGTCCACGAGAGAACTGAACCAGCATGGAGGAGTTTTCCAGGCAGTACACGCGGTGGAGTAGCCAGAAAGTTCGCAGAGTGGCCGAAGGGCCCTAAGGCAGCGAAGAGAATGATAGTTAGTGTTAGGACCAAACGCTTTTATAATGGCAGTGTAGGGTGGAGGTGAGTCCACGTAGTCTCCCAAATGAATTGCAAACAATGATAGGAACTATATAGTTCATGCCGAGATTTTATCAATGATTTCGAATCACTTCACGAGGGAAATCATAAGGTTTGACTTACCATAGTTCGCTTGCATGTATAAACCATGAAGTATACATTAGTATAATGTGTCTAGTTCATTATATTATAGTATGGATTCTTGATTGGTCTCATTTCTAAGTTTTGGAGAGAAGTAATTTTATAAAGAGTTACAAGAATGAGAAGCAATGCTTTTTTCCCTATTGCAATCTAATTATAACCTTTTTATAAAGTACCTTTTCCTAGTTACAAACAAGTAAAGGAGATGATATGGTAAGTATTGTTCAATCAAGATAGTTTCTAGGGGAAGATCTTGATCAAAATGATGATTTGGTCAAACTTCATAAAATCCCTTTATCTATAGACTGGCTTGTCTTTTAATAATTCTTAGAGATATTTTTGCTTATGTTTAGTGAGCTACATTAAATTCAAATCAAGGGCGATAGAAGAATTTATAAGAACCTCATAATAGTCTTAAGTTCTTGTGATAAGTAGTATACTTTCATTTATCTTTCGTGTACAAAGATTGACAAAAATTAATAAGGGATAGCTAGACTAGTAATTTATGTAATCTACTATCACCATTCTTAATGATTGTTTAACCTGGAAGTTCATAGTAAGTTTGATTGTGATAATATAGAACAAATTCTAAAGGTGTACATAGAATTTAATCAGTCATTGATCATGGAAATAAAGATAGTAGTCCATTACTCCAAACTCATGAAATTTATTAAGTGAAGACATATATCTAGCAAAAAATCCTGTAGCTGCTAGAAATAAAGTATATATTGACTTTACCTAACTTCAAATCTTTATATTTGATATTGCAATCAAACATTTCCTGAATTTTAACACTTGGCATGATGTGGTAACATCAGTTAAGTAAAATACGATCGAACATGATAATCCAGATTTAAGTACCGTACTAGAGAATAAATAGTATGAATGCACTACAGTAAACTCAATAATGATTTAGTATTCCATAGGAATACTAAATGTTGCTATCATAAAAAAAATAGCTATCTATTTCTCTGGTAATTCTAAACTTTCTATCATTGAAATCTTTAAAAGAAGTATAGGAAAAGCTTTACCTGTAAAGGCTTGATAATACTGGCTAGCATACATTTATAATTTTACTGAACAAATTGGTACAGCAAATTATTATTTAATACTTTAAAAGATCTGTTAGCAGTGATCCGAACCTTACATGTAAATATGTAAGAGAAAGAAAAACTGATGCATTAGCTGAAGTAGCTAAGTAAGTCCAGTCTGTCATAGCAATTCCCCCTTGCAGTTGCAAACAGAAAACAATAAGTGACTAACAAGAAACTCATCATAGAAGTTAAGCACAAGTAAAGATCATTTCAGTTACAATTTTAATAGCATAAACTAATCAATCAGTTAACAACTGCATTTAATGTGATTATATGTTATTTTTAAAAGTTTTAAATTTTTCAAATTTTTGGGGTTCTGACAAACACAACCCTGCAGAAAAATAATGGTATCTCTTAAACATTAGCGCTAGCACTAGTCTTGATAATTCACAGTTTATAGGAATAAAATGATATTTCATCAATAAAAAATTACCATATAAAATAATGATGGAATAAAGAGAAAACTCCTTATAAACACACCTTAAGGACATTCTGAAGAGTGTTGTCTTAGAAAGATCAGAATTTGCGAAGCGTGATGGTCACCTTCAGTCAGGTCATTGGGGATATAAGCACTTAGTATTAATAGAGTTATTTAGCTAGCGAATATTTATATATTTAGATATCCAGCGGGGTAGATTTCTAGTCGGGGCACAGTTCCAGCCAGGGCATAGTTCTAATCGAGGCAGGGTTCCTGTGAGGTAAGAGTTCCTTCAGATAAAGCATGCATTATCAAACATAATTCCTATACAGTTACTTATCTAGAAGATATCTAGCTATTGGATTCTAAAGGAGGTAGAGTTCCATCCAGGGACAAGGTTCCAGTTGGGGCAGAGTTCCAGCGGGGCAGAGTTCCAATCGGGGTAAATTTACATTGAGGGCAGAGTTCCAGCTGGGTCGTAGTTCCAGTCGGGGTGGAGTTCCATCCAAGGCATAGTTCCAATCGAGGCATGGTTCTTGTGAGGGAAGCGTTCGTTCTGATAAATTTCATGCATTGTCCATGCAATTGGACTAAATCAACATGTGTCCTTTGAATGGTTATTGGTTGAGAGATACAACTCATCATAAAATGCAATTTGAGACTCGAATCAATAAAATATTTATTGAGTTGGGTTTTTTGCATAGGTATTCAGCTAATACACCCCTCACCCATGTAGTTCCATGACCCCAAGCTTTCTTTACTTAGGGATTTGAGAAGTTGTGGTTTCCTTCAATGAAACCCAATGCAAATTGTGCTTCGAGGAGTGAAATTCATGAAAATATTCCATGAGAGATAATGGATGGATTCATCGCATCCACCTAGCCTATACAAACTTCCTGGAAGCTGTAGAACTCAATTATGTTTCTTAGTTTTGGTTCTACATATCTGGACCAAATTTACATGTGTCCTTGAATGACTCTTGGATGTAATTGAAAACTTGCCATAAAATGTAATTAAGGACTCAAATATATGAACTATCCATTTTGTTGGGTTGAGGACACGAGGCTTCAAGGAAGACACCCCTCACCCATCCAATTCCATGGCCTGAATCTTGATTTACCTACCGATTTGAGAAGCTAGGGTTTTGTTCAATCAGACCCAATGGAATTTATGCATTGGGGGGTCAAATTCATGAAACTCTACATCAGAGCCCAAATATGGATACATCATATCTACCAAGCCTATACACACTTGATTGAAGTTTCAAAACTCAATTCTTACTGCTTAGTTCTATATCTAGGAAGGGTTCCTATGAGGGAAGAGTTCCTTCCTATAAAGTTCATGCATTGTCGAATGTACTTCTTATAGAGTTATTGACCTAGCATATATTTAAATATTTGGATTCTCAAGGAGGTAGAGTTCCATCCAGGGGCAAGGTTCTAGTCGGGGCAAAGTTCTAGCAGGGAAACATTCCACTCATGGAAGAGTTCTAGCCGAGGCGAGTTCTAGGTCGAAGAAAAGATCCAACCGAGGTAGAGTTCCAGGTAGGGGAAGAGATCCAACCTAGACAGAGTTCCATCCGAGGCATAGTTCCAGTCGAGGCATAGTTCCAGTTGTAGCACAGTTCGAATAGGGGATTCATACCACTAAGGTGAAATATATGATCATTTTGATTCATAAGTGTGGCATAGGTCTCCCACTACGAGACACTATACACTCAACCTCAATTCAAAATTTTATGAGGTATTATATTAGTGTACACAACCTCCCTAAATTGGATGAATTAGGAGGATAGTATCATACTGATAGTAGTGTTTACTATGAATTTACTGAAGACAACCATCCATAAACTACAAGTGGAAAAATTCCCAAGATCTAATGGATTCCCTGTAGAATTTGTTTCAATGTTTCTAGGAACTCATTCAATATTTGGTTGATAATATAAGCTCATTGGAAATAGCTAAAACAGATGTTGCATTGATAGAACAACTAGATGAATCCTAGGAAGAAAGAAAAATATGAAGGTCAAGGATTTCGTAGAAAAAGAATTGAGTTCACCCCTCCTACCATCATAATATTAGATGTGGGATACTTAGACACTCTTGCGATACAACATAAAATAATATAGTTTCTAAAATGGGTGGAAGATTGCAAGGCTAAGCATAAGGAGGTTAAAAAATAAGCCAATATCTCATAAGAATGGTAGATAAGGCGATATAAGATTGGAACAAGTAGGGCTAGAATCTAAATGATGCATTGAAAAACATAGCAAATGTGAAAGTATAATTGGCCAACTGTTATACACCTGAGTGGCACCTCTCCATCCAAGTGCTGATATCCCTCATGTCGGCACACAAAAGGACACTTATGGATAGAGGTTTTCCCTTAACACTATAGCTTGGCTTGTCATGACATACATTCTACCTTCATCCAGCTAGTTACTTTTCCATTTTGCCATGTTGGGATGTATTCACGACTCTCCTTTTAGACAACTCGCGCATCATTCGTGAGTCTCCTTTACAGCAAGTCGTGAATCATTGTATTTGCGGGTTGCGCTTATACAGAGTCGTGAATCATTCGTGGGTTGCTCTACTACATACCCGCGAATGTGCTTCTTAACATGAAAACACAAAATCATGCGCTAATGGGAGTTTAGTTAAGTCATTTTACTTAATCTCCCTAACTGCTACAACTTCCCCAACCTTCGAGAACCGCCTTATTTCACCCATATAAATATAGGCCTTGGGGAGGGTTGTAGTTACTTACACTTGGGAGCAAAGTTATGCTAGTGGATTGTTCAAAGAAGTCTTTGGAGTAGTGAAACTCAGAATCCTTTGGTGACAGAGGAGTCCTTGTCTCAGACGTTTGGTTGTACTCTAAACTTTCTCATTATTGATAATAAAGAGATTACTTCTTCTACATTTGTCTCATATATCTTGGTTTGATAATTGTTTATGCTTCAATATGTCATATTTGATTTATCTAACCTGCTAACATATATATATGAATCATTCTATATCTGGAATATTGTCTCTGAACAGGTGAAAGAGGAGTGAACCTTGAAGACTTTGGAAGTGGAGCAGATCGGAAGAGGACTAGTAAGGATCGAACGTCGTTAAACAAGTAAGTTATTCTAATCCCCCTATTTCCTATTCTGCACTTTAGAAGTCAATTGTCTGCAAGTGTTTGAGTATGTTGGTAACCCCCGACCTACGATTATTAGGTGCATAATCCCTTACAACAGAACCGGCGACTCCGCTGGGGAATCCTAGACTGCTGTAGGTCATTTCTGTTATCCTGACCAGTTTTTCTTGTGAGTCTGACTGTGGTTTTTTATCCTGGCTCTTGCTTACTTCAGTGTTTGAAAGTCTTAGGGTTTTTTCTTTGCTTTTGAGAAAAAAAAATTTACCCATTCGTGGGTTCTTCCACTGAATAGTCGTGAGTAAAAAGTTGCATTCACGGGTTGTTATACTGCACAGTCATGAGCATTCGTGAGTTGCACTGCTAAACAGTCACGAGTACTCCTGAATATTTGGATTTTTAAAGAATAGTTTGCTTGTGTCTTTTCTTGTTATAGTCCTTGTTTTCTGGGAAGACTTTCTTTAAGAATGCTGTAGAGTTTACTTGATTGCCTCAGGTGATCGCATCTTAGTGATTTTTGAAAGCCATTGAGTCTTTTTACTTGATTTATTTACTGTTTGCATCCTGAAGCATTTGGCCTGTATGGGTTCTTGGTTAAAGTGTCTTAGTCCAGATCAGTGATCAGGGTCTTGGACTCTGTTTTTCCAGTCTGCTTTCTGACAGTTGCTGGTTTGCACTTACCTTTTTAAGTTTGCAGTGGTTTTGTATCATTGTTTGCACCCAAGCTAGGTTCCTAGCCTGCTTCTCTTGCTGGTTTGTTGGTTCTGTCAGCCTGTTTGTTTCAGTTTGTAGTTTGTTTATAGTTCATAAGTTTCAAGTTTACTCAAACATAGTGCATTGTAGATGCATAGTAGTTTCTTTGAGCAATTTTTAAAGTGAAAACAAAACATAGTTAGTCTTTTGCATTGTAATTTTTGCATAAGTAGTGTTTGCTTCATTTTGAAATATATAATCTCATAAAATTACAAAAACATAGGCTTAGTTTCTCTTATCAGCGCTTTAGTTCATCAATACATATTTGAAAAAATGAAAAGAAGTTTGTTTTATAGTAATAGTTTGCTTTGAATACACTTTACATTCATTTATTTCTTGCTGAGTCAAAACGCCATACAGTATATCACTTCCATTTCCTCTTGAGTAAGAAACAACCCTTAAAATAAACGCATAAATTAAAATTTACTAGTAAGTTTTTATTTTTAGGGGGCCTTTCACCTACTAGCTTAGGCTAGACTTGTGGGCTAGGGAGTGTAAACTTTCCACAAGTTATAAACTCAGACGTAGTGGACCGTTCTTTAGGTAAATACTTGATTCTATCACTGTATCTAGGAAGCTCCTCTCAAACGGGAGTTAAGCACTAGGCCGCGTGGAGGCTTGGACAAAGGAGATAACCCTCCGAATCCTTGTCAAAACATAACCCAAGACCTTTATGCATCTGGGGATTCTATCCTAGACAGATTTTCGGGCTCAGCTACCCTGCCCATGCATACGAGTTCGGCTAATGACTGTCCCCCCAGATAGCCAGTATTGTCAAGGTAGCCTTTAGTCTCTGGTCTTTTAGGGTTCATACCTAGGTAAACCAGAAGGTTATTTCTGGTTCACCTTGAACGGGCTTGGAAGGTGACCTTTATGGAAAGTGCAGGAGGGTGGTGGGTGATTCCTCTGCTTGTGCCTGAGAGCCCCTCAAGGATGCCAAGTAATCGTTCATTAGCTTTCTTTGGGAAAGCATATATTTATACCCTGGTTTGATTGCTTGAGACTCTAGGATATTTTTAGTGTATGCTCTGTGGATTTGCTTGTGATTAGTTGACCTTGGGTGTGATTAGTCAAATTTTTAATTTTGGAGGACCAACTTGTTAGAAGGTCAAGAAGGTTGAGAAACCTTCCTCATCTTCCTGCATTGGAGCCTCCACCTTTACCCCAAAGGCGGAGATTAGGCACAGACGGTTCTTTCGAACCAGTAGGAGTAAGTGAGGTTCTTGGTGAACCGGAATTGATAGCTAACCGTTTTGATTTTGACACGGTCGAGATAGAAGAATTGCAGACTGACGAGTTTGCAAGAAATTTTAACACTCCCTTGACTGATCTTAACGATCCTGTGATCGTTCAAGTTAGACCTTTTAGTTCACCATTAGCAGGTGTCCCTTTGAGTAGAGTCATGTCTTCTGCGGAAGAGAGTTCTTTTATGTTTACCTCAACCCTCCCGGTTGAAGGGGTACTACCTCCCCCAGTTAGTGCCCCTAGATCTAGTTTTCCTTCTACACCTTTGACTCCAGCGAGCCGGGTGGTTCAACCACCGGTTCACTCCAACATAGGAGGTATTTATGGTAACACGGTTGCTGGGATCCCCAGTATACCTACCATTCCCTCTTCCTTCCCTTACACTACTCAGAGTGGTCCAGTAGGATCCTCAACTTATGTCCAAGGATTATCTTGGAATGGGGGACATATCCCCCCATCCAGTCCATATGTAGGTCCAACTCCTTCATATGTAGGAGTGCAGTTTGGGGGAAACACCTCTTATGGGAAAATATTCCATACCCCTATTTAGGTTCCATACTCGAGCTCTCCATTCTCTTTGTTTAGCGGAGGGATACCTGCTCCAGTCTTTCAGACCCCAGCTTCTATGGGGATGGCTCGAACCATGTACACTTCACCTCCCACCCAAAATCTTGTGGCCTACAGATATATCCCGTAGCTTTGACTGAATGGGTGTCCAGCCCAATTCCTATTGATAAAAAGCAAGGGACTATCCGCGTTTGTACGGACTTTCGAGACCTTAACAAAGCTTGTCCTAAGGACAACTACCCTACACCGTTTATTGATCAGATCATAGATGCATGTGTGGGTAGTGAGGTATTCTCGTTTATGGATGGTTTCTCTGGATACAATCAAATCCAAATCAAACCGGAAGACCAGCATAAAACTGCTTTTATTTGCCCTTAGGGTACATTCGCATATATAAAAATTCCCTTTGGATTGAAAAATGCAGGGGCAACCTTTCAATGAGCCATGAACTTTGCTTTTCACGACATAAAAGCCATTGTCGAGCCCTACCTTGATGATCTGCCTGCTCATTCTCGCAAGAGGATCCAGCATCCAGATCATTTACGGTTCATTTTTGAGAGATGCAGATACTATAAAATTCACTTGAATCCCCACAAGTGTGTTTTCTGTGTCGAATCAGGTAGATTGCTTGGATCCATTGTCCCTAGTAGGGGCATTCAGGTGGATCCTTTAAAAGTTGAGGCCATTGTAAATCTGCCTCCTCCTCGTTCACTTAGGAAAATTCAGAGTTTACAAGGAAAGTCTAACTTCCTTCGACGTTTTATCGTTAATTATGCCAAGATCACAAAAGGTTTCATGCGCTTGCTTAAACATGACACCCCATTTGCATGGGATGAAACTGCACAACTCGCGCTCGAGGCATTGAAAAAATCCTTGTTGTTGGCTCCTTTATTACGCTCACTAGATTATTCTAGGGATTTTATATTATATCTGGCCGCGTCAGAGTCTACCATTGGGGTAGTGCTAGTTCAGGAGGATGACACGCTTGTTGAGCATGTTGTCTATTATCTTAGCCGTGCTCTGGTTGGACCTGAGCTTAAGTACTCCCACGTCGAGAAGTTAGCCTTAGCAGCTATTTATGCTGTACAGAGGTTATGACACTACATCTTACTGAGGACCACTACTGTAGTGGCATATGTAAACCCTTTCCAATATGTTTTATCCCGACGGATTGTTGGGGGAAAATTCAATAAGTGGATAGTCATTCTCCAAGAGTTTGACTTGGTTTTCCAATCCGCTAAATCCAAAAAGTCCTTAGTTTTTTATGAGCTTATAGCAAAATTCCCTACAGAAGAAGATGTAGTGGTTTAGGATGACTCATTCCCAGATGAGCACATCTTCCTTATATCCACCTCTGATCCTTGGTACGGAGATATTCTTATATATCTCTAGACTTTGAAGTATCCTACTGCTTACTCTAGGGAAGACCAACGCAAGTTACGCCTTCATGCTAAAAACTACCTCATTATAGGAGATACATTATATCGATGAGGGGTAGATTTTGTCTTGTGTCGCTGCCTTACTCATGAGGAAGCGGAGATTGTCCTAAATGATTCCCATAGCGGAGCGTGTGGGGGTCATTTATCTGGGTTAGCAATGGCCCAGAAGATATTACGTGCCGGGTATTTCTGTCCCACCATCTTTAAATATTGTGTGGAAGCTGTGAAACACTATCATCCGTGTCATCTTTACACCAGAAAAATGCGGTCACATCCTGCTCCCTTGTTTCCCGTTGTCTCGGCAGGCCCCTTCATGAAATGGGGGATAGATTATATGACATGCAACCCAGCCTCGTCTGGGGGGCATAAATACATCATTGTCGTTGTCGACTATTTCACAAAATGGGCAGAGGCAATGCCTACTTTCAAAGACAATGGGGAAACTGCAGCTTTCTTCGTGTTTAATCAGATTATTGCTAGGTTTGGTATTCCCAAAGTGATTGTCACTGACCATGGCAGTCATTTCCAAAATCACACGATGACAGAGCTGACCACCATGCTCAGATTCTGACAAGAACATTCTTCTCCATATTATCCGCAAGCAAATGGTCAGGTTGAGGCTGTAAACAAAACTTTAAAAACTATCCTTAAACGTACTATTGATGCAGCCCATTCAAATTGGCACATCATGTTATATCCTGCTCTTTAGGCTTATCGAACCAATGTCAAAACTGCTATGGGTTTTTCCCCCTTCCAAATCATTCACGGGGTGGAAGATATTACGCCGATTGAATGCGAAATCCCATCCTTACAGATAGCTATTCATGTGCTACCTGACACAACTGAGCTTGAGGAATGGTTGCTCCATTTAGAACACCTTGATGAACAACGTAGAGATGCGTTGACTACAAATCAGGCTCATAATAATAGGGTTAAATCTCAATATGATAAAACGGTCAAACCTCGGGTTTTCTCTGAGGGGGAACTTGTCTTTCTCTGGGACCAAGATAAAGAACCTCTGGGGGCAGGAAAATTCAAGGCCGTGTGGTTGGGACCCTATGTTGTGTCTAAAGTTTTGAGTAAATGCGCATATGAATTAGTGGATTATGATGGGAATAAGCTGCCTGAGCCTAGAAATGGAATCTACCTGAGGAAGTACTATGCCTAGGCTTAGTACTTTTTCTTGTATATTAATGTATGTATTTTTATGTACATTAGGTTGTCAGTTTCATTTTTTATACTATCTGTTGGTTGTTGCAAATGTCTTCCTAGATGTATGTAGGTTTTGCTAATGGCGCTAGCCGTCATACTTGTAACCTGGCTTTGGCAACATGGGTTATCTATTCCCCTTCATGACAGCTTGTTGCCACGGGTGGCGCTTGTCTATGTCCTGCTTCCAATAATGTTGCTGAGTATAGGGCTGTAATTGAGCTCCTATGCGATGCTTTGTCATGAGGCATCACCCAGCTTGAAGTCCGTTTGGATTCTCAGTTGGTTGTTTCCCAGTTCAATCGAGCTTATCAGGTGCGTAATCCTACATTGTTACGTCAGTTAATGCAAATTCATTTACTGGAAATACATTTTGAAGTTATTAATTTCAATCACATTCCACGAAACCAAAATTCATTAACTGATGCATATGCTAATTATATTTTGGACTGGCATCTCACACACATTCTATAAAATATACAGCAAATAC
>LPNX010514255.1:7783-18769 GCA_001517045.1 Pseudotsuga menziesii
AAAATGAGGGTAAATAGACAGAGAGACTAAGTACTTATCTTTTCAATTGAAGTAAAAGACTGTAGAATCTTCCTTCATCATGACTGTAATAAGTCCTGACTGCCATCATTAACCTCTGATTGATGATAAACTCTAACTGTTTATAACCTTTGACTGTTGTAAGAGAAATAGAGATGAACTCTCTAGATGCTGAATGCAGCCCACTGTTTACCTTCAAATGATGACGTTAGACCTGTTGTAGGTGATGGCAGCCCTAATTTTAATGATGTTAGCCCTTTAGAAAGGAACCAATAACCTCAATTCTTATCAAAATTGTACTTCTGGTTTTAGCTAATTTAGGGCTTTAACAAATCCTTGACATCCCTGCTCGATAATAAATTTTCTCTTGATTATTTTTTCCCCTAGGGGGTTTTTCCAGGGTCTGCTTGACCAAAATTACCGTCAGATTTTTATAACTGTTTGTTGTTTTTACCTTGTTTTTTGCTGCTAGAAATGCTTAATCAACAATATATCAGTCTACAGTACATTTCTATTTAATGCTTGAGAAAAGTACTTGGGTTTTGATTACTGTTGAAGTATATGTAGTATTTTGCAATAATGTTTATTGACAAAGAATTGCTACCTTATCTCTTGTATTAATTTTTTGGTTATGCTTTCAAAGTGCAGGTCGTTTGATGAGGGCGCTTTTTGAGATTGTCCTAAAAAGACGATGGGCTCAATTAGCCGAAAGAGCTCTTAATCTGTGCAGAATGGTTAATAGGCGCATGTGGAGTGTTCAAACTCCTCTTCGTCAATTCAAAGGCATCCCAAATGATATTTTCACCAAAATTGAAAAGAAAGATTTAGCTTGGGATCGATAATATGATCTCTCTGCTCAAGAGATTGGGGAGCTCATTCGTTTTCCAAAGAAGGGTAAAAGCATTCATAAATTTGTCCATCAGTTTCCAAAGTTGGATCTTTCTGCTCATGTCCAACCAATAACACGAACTGTATTGAAAGTAGAACTAACTATCACTCCAGATTTTCAGTGGGATGAAAAGATTCATGGATATGTGGAACCTTTTTGGATAATAGTAGAAGACAATGATGGTGAATATATACTCCATCATGAATATTTTATGTTAAAAATGCATTTTGTTGAAGATGACCATCATCTGAGCTTCACTGTCCCCATCCATGAACCTCTTCCTCCCCAGTACTTTATTCGTGTTGTATCTGATAAGTGGTTAGGGTCACAGACAATATTTCCAGTATCATTCAGACATCTTATTTTGCCAGAGAAATACCCACCTCCAACTGAGTTGCTAGACTTGTAGCCACTTCCTGTGTCTGCGTTAAGAAATCCCTCATATGAAGCACTTTATCAATAGTTTAGACACTTCAATCCTATTCAAACTCAGGTATTTACTGTGCTTTATAACTCAGATGATAATGTTTTAGTTGCAGCACCTACTGGTATCAGTAAGACTATCTCTGCTGAGTTTGCTTTACTACGATTGCATCAAAAAGGCACAGATAATGTATTTCGATGTGTCTATATTGCTCCTATAGAAGCTCTTGCCAAAGAGCGATATCGGGATTGGGAGCAGAAATTTGGCAAAGGATTGGAACTAAAAGTAGTTGAGCTGACAGGTGAATCTGCAACTGATTTGAAGCTCCTTGAAAAGGGCCAAATAATAATAAGCACACCAGAGAAATGGGATGCTTTGTCTCAGAGATGGAAACAGCGCAAACTGGTTCAGCAAGTCAGCCTTTTCATTGTGGATGAACTTCATTTAATTGGAGGAGAGGGTGGTCCAATCCTGGAGGTAATTGTATCTAGAATGAGGTATATTTCAAACCAAATTGAAAATAGTATCCGTATTATTGCGCTTTCCACTTCACTTGCAAATGCTAGAGATCTTGGAGAGTGGATTGGTGCTACTGCACATGAGATTTTCAATTTTCCACCTGGTGTGCGTCCTGTACCAATTGAGATCCACATTCAAGGGATTGATATAGCCAACTTCGAGGCTCCAATGCAGGCAATGACCAAGCCAACTTACACATCAATAGTTCAACATGGATTGGTGCTACTGCACATGGGCTTTTCAATTTTCCACCTGGTGTGCGTCCTGTACCAATTGAGATCCACATTCAAGGGATTGATATAGCCAACTTCGAGGCTCGAATGCAGGCAATGCCCAAGCCAACTTACACATTGATGCCAGGGCTCATGTGCCGTATTGATAAATGATTTTTTTTTTTTAAAACGCCTACAGACGTCGCTTAACCGACGCTTCTGTAGGCGATTTTATTTTTTAAAAACATTCATAAACATCGCTTAACCGACTCTCAATATCCCTATCCGTCACTTAATCGACGTTGCTACATGTCGCTTTTTCGACAGTTATAGTTTCTATCCGTCGCTTAATCGACGTTTCTTAAGGTCGCTTTTCCGACAGTTATAGTTCATATCCGTCGCATAACCGACGGAACACCCTGTCGCTTACACGATAGCCATAGTTGATATCCGTTGCTTATCCGATGGAAATTCTGTCGCTTTACCGACGGAATGAAGAGTAATTTTATTAAAAAATTTCAGTACTGTCGAAGAAATTCCGTCGCTTAACCGACACTGTAAATTTAACCGACGATTGCTTAGGTGTCGCTTAAGCGACGGTTACCTAGGTGTCGGATCACCGACGAAAAGTTTCCGACGGTTAAAAAAAATCAAAGTGTCAAAAGTCCAACATGATAGTTGTCGGATTTTTGGTCAAAATGTAGTAGTGTTAGTCAAGAAATTTTGACATAAAAATTTTGACATAAAAGAAGATTTATAAAAATTTAAAAAATTCAAGGTTGATAAAAGACATGAAAAATAAAAAAATCTGAAAACACTCTAAACATAAAATTATAGATAGAAGATTTATTTATAACTTATATTGAAGGATCAAGTATTAAGCTACACTTATATAGGAAGGATTGGTTATAAAACCACACAACTACTTGTAGAAAGATAAGGAATAAACTTGAAATAGGAAGGAACCTGCATAATGACATTTAGTAATCAAGCAACATCTAAAACCTACACAATAGTATTTCAAAACTAAAGAGGAAACATAACCCCCAAGCTCATAGCTAATAATCACATTTTTATATAATTATTACGAAAAAAGACCTTTATAACTATTTTATTCAAACACGATTATATTGATAAATGGAGCACTGCAATTAATACCACAACAAAATGGAACACTGCAATTTCTCAAAATATCTCGAAAATAGTCCAAATCACAATATATAACAAGCTTATTGAACTTAACACCTTTACAAAATAGCAAGTATGAGATATCATAGCATACACAAGACATGTCTCTTTTCTTTTCAAAAGGAGAGTTATGCCAATTGGGATTTACAATTAACATCACATTACAGTTCAACATGGGATGCCATAGCATATTTTAGACATGTCTATTTGCTTTTCAAAAAGAGAGCAATGCCAACTGGGCTTTACAATGAACATCACTTCACACTTTGGCATGGCATGTCAAAAACCTAATCTCATAAAAAACAAGACTCTAATGTGTTGTTTTAATTGATGTTGTAACAACTATAGAAAAGAAAAACATGTTTGATACGAATCAAAGTACAAAGTGAACAAGAATAATCCCATGTAGTATTCAGGAGAAAAAAATGGTGTTGCAAACATTTCAGGCCAACATAAGGATTTCAGGTACATGAACATTGTATCCTCATCCTCAAACATTTCAGGCCAACATAGGGAGTTCAGGTACATGAACTTAACATTATACACAAACTTCTAGTTGTGACTTATAGATCGTTATGCCAAGATGAAACTTATAAATAAATCAAAATTTAGTCTCTTAGACTTAGATAAAGAATATCCAAATTTCCCTTGATGTCAATGTACTATTTTTCAATGTGATCGGCAAATAGAAATCATTCCTTGTTAAATTGGATAAGTTTTTTGCAATAGAAGCGTGATAATTCTATAATAAATTAACAATGAAATAGGCACATATTATGAAGTACCTAAAATGAGTCAATTCTTCACCAGATTTGTAACAATTTGATCTTTATCAATAGAAACAATTGGAAAATCCACTTAGCGATACCAAAACTAACATGCTACAAAAATGCATACCGAAATTGTTAGACCGCAAATCAAAAGCTTTTAACAAAATCTAAATATATCATTTCCCATCCCAACAAAATAAATGCATTTTTGGGAACAAAAAAAAAATTGTTTATTTTAAGCACTAAACAAACATGAAATAAAAGACTAATCTCATCACCATGTTTAGAATCGCCTGAATTCCAACTCTGTGTTCTCTTCTTAGATACGTCTCCAAACATCTTCCTAGATCTTACAATCTTTTAATACTGAACCTTGAAGAAATCTAGGGTTTCAAGGGGTCTACTAGGGTTTCAAGGAAAATGACTACATGTTGGGGAGAGAAAATCTAAATCTATATAAGCTACAAATCCATGTGAGAATTTTGAAACACTCTCATATTATAGTAGAGAAACATTGGTGAAAGTTTGAGGTATGTATTAACTTTTGGAGGGACATTTGTATTGAATGCCATTGAATACTGCACAATCTGTCGTAAAGTTGGAAGCCAATATTAAAATACTTGGAAGTTTCTTTGCATATTAAATTTCTTATACAGTTGCTTCATAATGTTCCATAGCTCCCAACTGGTGGAAACAAAATGAGAATTCATTGGTGTACAAACACATGATATTTGCATTGGCTAGGGTCTTAATTGAAAGCATTAAGAGTATGTAAGAGGAATGAATGTGGTAGCATCATAAGAGATATCGTATGTAAGCAGTGACAATGAAATACCTCTTTATTTTACTATTGGATACTACATTTATGCACGTTTATAAAGGCATTCAATCAATACCCACCTTCAACACTTTTCAATTCCTTTTATACAATATTTAAGCCAACCTTAAATGTTTATTTCTTCATGGCGTGGGCAGTCAAGGTCTATTATCGGTGTCCAATAAACTTCCAACTACTTTTAGTTAATCCATGCGTAAGTTATAATGTTTTGCATGTATGAGAGTTACTCTTATATGCCCTCCATAAATTGTATTCAAAGTTTTATTGATAGCTTGGCTTTGCTATCTTTTATTACACCTTGTCGATTTTTACCTATATTATATATTAAGGGATAATAAAGTATGTCATATCACCACCCATACTTGTCATGGTGTACATCAACTCTTTGAATTCCAAGTAGAAGTGGCAACCATAAAAACCCTTAAACAATGCAGTGGTGGTTACCTTCAGGTATTAACAAACCTCAAGTCAACAACAACAGACTTGGCATCCTCTTTGGAAGGTCTTGGTGGTCACTTACATGCGATATTAGAACTTAGAAAATATTAGGCCATGTTTGGTGGTGTAATTATTTTCCTTTTGGTCTTCAAAAATATTATAAAAAATAAAAATCTAAATCATGCGGTTTGCTTGTTCGGAACAAAAAATTAGTGTTTGGTCACGAAAAAAAACTGAGGACAATGGGAACATTTTACTTAACTCAATATTTTTCTACTCCAACTTAGCATCACGAATTTCCTCCTCCTCCTTACTGAGATATGATATATACAACATATTAGTGTTTATTAATTGTTACTTCACAAGAAAACAAATATATCAGTGCACACAGTGGAGAGGATAACTACGTGAAAAAATAATATACCTATAAGTGTTGAGGGTACCACCAGGAATGAGCGAAGGGTCTTTGTCATATCCCTACTCGCCTCTAGATACCCCAATCACCAAGTAGAGCAAACCCTTCTAGGCCACCTTCTTGGCCCTCCGCTCAATGTTCTCATAGCACTCGGTTCCCCCATCTACGATGCAGTAGTCGGGATCCATGTACTCGAAGAGACCTATCCTAGAAAATAAAGTAACATCAGTCAAGGAATATGAAATTCCTTAACTCCGTGGAGATAATACCATGATTTACAATCAAAATCATGTTCTTTATATAGGCAATGAGGTGGCTTCCATTTCTGTTTAAGTTGGTAGAATCGAATTCCTTTTTCCCTCATGTTCCATAAATTACACGAAACTTTCTTCCAACTTCCTCGCTTCTATTCTTTGAGTTGGTTTCCATAAACAAATGCATAATATCCCCACCATTTTGTCTTTCAAACCTACATCCCAAGATAAATCCATTATATTAAAAAAAAAGAAGATAAAACTAAACTAAAATTGAAACAACAAAGAAAACAAGGAACTTTGTGATCCATTGGGAAACACAATGCCACTTGGATTTATGTTCAGGAAGATATACCGAATATTCACGTCAAACTTGCAACCAAATCAAACTAAAAACTTAATAGATAAAAAATTATCAAAACAAGAAAAACTCATAAAGATAATAATAAAATATTTAATTTCATTATCAGACTACAATTAATTGTTTTAACACTCAAAACTATTGTCATAGGTGCTTTTCCTTTCAAGGATTATCAAATTATTTAACATGAATCTTCTCGTTCCTTACCCTATCGTTATCCACATTACCATTCACTCGAGAAAAAACCAAAAGCTTGGGTATGGAAGTCGGGCCTGAGATTGTAGAGGTGAAGTGACCAACATCCCCATGGGTTTCAACCTTCTCTTTCCTCTAGCCCTCTTAAATGGTCATCAACAAATAAAGCACGACCCATTTGTTATCAATGCTAAATTAAATATTGGATATAGAGGGAAATATTATTTCATACAAATCTACAATAAGCAAATCACGGAGTTAAGTCTTTCTCACGGATTTCGCTTACATCTCACAATTCATGATTTGTGAGAATCACCTCAAATAAGACTAAAGACCAAGACCAATCATTATAAATTATAAAAAAAATAATGAAAATCCCACCTCATTTTCATGAATTCAGCTGCCCAAACTTTATCCTTATATTCTTTTATAACACAACACATGTCAAAGTTTGGTTCTATTATGTAAAAATAATTCTACATACATGTTACATTTTTCATGTTACTCACTAGATGGGATAATCGATGTTATCCTCCTCCTGTTTGTAGAGACATCTCCTCCGCTCAGCTATGGATGAAGATGAGAATAGCTGAGCTAAACAAGACATGAATTTATTACATCTCCATCATGTTCACCATCGTAACGAGGCCCAAAAATTATTCAGCAAACTGACTTCAATGGTCTACAAAGAAATGTTGCTTACCGTCGTCCTTGCATTACTCTCTCTCTCATTGTCACACTTCACGACATTTGTTACATATTCTCGTCCTTTCGTGCTTTCCAGATCTTGTGATGTCGTCACTATACTTCGGATATTCTTCGGGTTAGCTTCAATCGGAGAAAACTAGCAGACAAGTCTTCAAAGGGGAGGAAACGATGTTACTTATCGCCAAAATAGTATGTAGACATGTGTCATGTTTCTATTCTCTAGACCGACGAGAAATTTTTTGAGACTTCTTTTTCCAGCAAAAAAAAAAACATACTTTTGTTATTCATGTGAATCAAAAAGTAGATAGTCTTTCTTAAATACATGGTATTCTGAACATATTTATTCAAATCCAAGTATCTAGACAGTTCAGATTCAATCTTAAAAAACAAAAACATACAAAGACTAGAAGTTCAAACTAAGTTTCTAAACAAGAGACTCTTGACAAAATAATATGACCATCAAGATAAAATTCAAAAATGTTGTTGGAACCCGAATCAATCAGTAGGTTATCCATGAATTCTTCCATACCAGAATGTCAATTTCTCCATCCAATGATGCTTTAGGAAGTTAATCCGCCAACTGGTTCTGCTCCCTTAAGATGTCTTGGAAATTGATGGTGAGAAAACTTTTTTATCTTTTCTTTAATTCTTTTACACCAAGGAGTGAGAGAGCGCACTTGAAGATTGAATTCACCTGTAGTCGATTTAATGGTGACCCTTGAATCACCAAATACCCGGAGAGATACAATAACAAAGACTAAGCAATTTTTCATAAGAACCAGAGAGCTAATAGATCTTCTTTCATATTTGTACCTGTACAACAATGTAGTTTGAATTTAAAAGAGTGGTTATTATTGATCACTAAATCTACTCCCACACCATAGAAACCATCTTTGGTTGCACCATCAAAATAGACAATAGCACCATTCGACTGGATGTCCTTCAAATATCTTGGTCTAGAAATTATAATAGATTTAGTACTAAATTCCTCAATCAAATGAATAATGAGGCTACAAACACTATAGGAGTTCTGAATATGATTTTCAAATAAATAAACATTCCTCACCCTCCAAATTTTCCAAGAAATGACAGCTGGCAGAGAATGAAAACTTTTGCTTGAGTATAACCAATTTAAAAGACAGATATCAAATTTCACTGTAATTTCCCCCTTTTGGAAATTTTATCAATAGACCAATTCTTCAATTATTTCACAATGTACTCAAATTCAACTTCTTACAACTCTAGTTAAACGGATTCAATTGATCCCAAAATTATTCCAATTGCTTTCAAACTTGCTGAGGAAGGTCCTGAGGGGTGATGGGACATATGAGCACATATATTAGAAATATAATCAATTGATATACCCAACCATGGTCTGGAATTTTCAAGGGAATAAGTTTCAGGACAAGATTAGTCAATTTGGGAGGTGGAAATCCCCCTGGGTCCTGGAACAAATATCTCCCAAGCACTGTACAACCTTCACTAATGGTGGGTATGATACTTGGATATTTTATCATACATTAATTAAATTATATTTTTATCATCATATGTGGTTTTGGGTTCGAAGAGGTAGTCAAGAGAACTCCATGAATTTACTAGTAGTTTTGAGGTTCCAACCCCCAATGGTAGATTACTCCAAATAGCTCCAAATGCTCTCGAATTGTACCAGAAGGTGTATGAGTGATATAATAAATTAATTATAATTTTCAGGGGTATTATATCCTTCCAATTACTTCTGAAATTATATATCAAATTCTGAATAAGATAGATGCTTTTACTAGCAATTCTGGGGCTCAAATCCCTCCCGGGTAATTGTCAAAACGGCTTCCCAAATGTACATAAAATCACTCAAATTCTCAAATTGAGGCATGATATGTGTAGACTAAATTATCAGAGACTCATATGCATAACCAATCGAAATTCCATGGCTTTTATCACTTCCTTCAATTAGATATAAAAAACTAGTTTTGGACCCTTGGGGAAATGAGATGTATTTTGCTCCACTTGCTATGAAATTCAACCCAATGGCCACAAATTCTAAGTAACTGAACATCAAACCCATATTATACATTAATTACAGTTAATTCATTCATAAATCATCAATTGCGCACACATATATTCGATTCCATCAAGATTGCAAGAGTTTACAACAAGGTATTGGGGAAATGGCACTGTTCCTTCAATATTGGACAATAATACATGAGATATATTGGCCTTTTGACCTGAGATCTTTCTGAAATTTAAATACATATAATTTACATCATAATACAAAATACTGGAGCAAGATAAGCTCAGCTCCCTCAAAGAGATGAATAGCTCACCAAGTGCGCCTCACTCCATAGAGCTGAAATATGGTGAGAAAACTTGAGATGAATGGAAGAACAAGCTGATATTTAGGTGTCCATGAAATTATTGTAGCTTGTACCTGTAACTTATGACTCCATTTAAGTTCCTTGAAAGACCTGAGTGGCCTCTCCAAATCACCAATTAGGATGGGAATCTTTCACCCTCGAAATTGGCTAAGGCAAGGAACTAGTCATCCACTAGCTCTCTCTTCACAAACCCAAATTCATCAAATGATAAAAAAGATTCTTCTCATGGCTGATACCTATATTTTATAAAAATTATTGTTCTTCTAAGGTTCCAAATACATCCATAAACCAAATCCAAGTCGAATTGGTGCGGCTGCTCATGCTATGCCAAGTGGCCTCTCTCTTCACCTTCCCTCTTCTCCCAAATTTGAGTAGGAGCCTCTTGGCCTTCTCCAACTCCCAAATTAGAACTCTAAGATGCTCTATTCAGGCCTGACATGTCCATATGTCAGTATTTCATCCTTTAGATCTGACTTGTGACATAACTGTCATAAAATATCCATCACTAGTGTCATATATGTCATAAATGTAAGGGGAATCTAGCCAAGTGTCCATGAAACTCCCATTTGGATCTTCCTCTCCCATGTAAGTTAAAATTAATCCAAAATTAAAACTATGAAGTATATGGAAAAGTATATTAACCTCATAATCCATCCCAAAACATTAGTCTTCCCATAGATTCAAAATTACAAGAGGAGGATTCCATTTATCATAGGAATTCTAGCTTGTGTGGGCCCCATACTGTCCATGTGTCTCCATGCTCCATTTCCACTTAAATTTTCTCTTGTATTTATTTAATAAGCTACATTATTAAATATTTATCCTCTTCTAATTTCTAAACATCATTTATTATCCCCCTTATTGCAAATCTCAAAGCTTCCACCCCCAACCTAGGAAACTAGTGATTTTCCTCCTTGGCAATTATTTGACTTTTAGCATCCATTTGACAAATTTCATGAATATAAAGATATGATTTGGCCATTGTGACCCAATGCAAAATTTGGGACATTAAAAATCCTCCCTTCCCAATATCGCTTGTCCTCAAGCAATTTCAAACATGGTTGTTGAAGAACCTGCTTTATGTATGATTATTCGAAGTTGCCACTGAGTTGCCCACTTTGTGTCTTTGAGATTCCATGAATATTTTAGAGACGAACCACCATTCTTTCTCCTGCACTACTATGATTAACATCACTTTATTAAGTGGGGAATCCATCTCCCATATTGCTTGTTTCCCAAATAATTTGGAATCAATGGGACTAAAAACTATCCCGAGGTCCCATTGCTTGCATTGCACTCCAACAATTAAGAGTGCTCTCCAACTCATACCATTAGGAAAAAGAATTCCTAGATCCCATTTTCTTGTATGCATTCTTCCAAACATC
>LPNX010514255.1:21164-92493 GCA_001517045.1 Pseudotsuga menziesii
AAAGAATTATGCGAATGTGAATGTGAACAGGCGCGTTAGGCGTCTAGAACGCGATGACTGTGGATGCGGAAGAAAGGTTTGCTGCCAAGGCCTCCATGACGACGGTATTTTCGCTGGTGTCGCGTGATGAAGTGGCAGCCACGACATCGAAATGGATGTCGATGCAGCTTGGATGGATATCATCTGTAAATTTGTACTGTCCTCCTCCATTAAAGGGCACGGCCAGTACACAACAAATGATGGAGGTCCAAAATCTGATGCTTCAATGAATATTATACCATTCTTTTTCAGAATATTTTTTAATGAGTATAATATTTGCGCGCGGTTTTTTTTAATTGAAGATGAGGTTTATCTCCACACTTATGTTATATCTTGCATCAAGATAGGCATCGATTTTAACCCAGGTCTATTCTGGTTTTATGAAAGAAGGTGGAAAGTGAAAAACAGGCAGGACTATATTTAACATGATTATATTTAAGAATATTAGTCAGAAATTTTGACATGAAAAGAAGATTTATAGAAATTAAAATGAATAAAAAGCTTAAAAAATTAAAAATGTGAAAACACTCCAACATTAAAATTATAAGTAGAAGATTTTTTATAAGTTATATTGAAGGATCAAGGAATTTTAACTTATATAGGAAGGACTCGCTCCGGAACGGGCAATGGCTCTCGAACTAATGGTTTTGGATCCTAGACGGCCTAATGGCTCTCGAACTAATGGTTTTGGATCCTAGACGGCCTTTTTTTAAGAACGGGTTCGCTCGACTTCGTTTGACTTAAACTTGGTTTTACCACCTTGTACGTTAGATAGAGATGACACCAAGATACACACATCGATCTGCATCAACACTTTAGGCTTTCAGGAAACAATACTCATTCCACACCTTATTGAACCAATACCCCCCATAGCTCACATTATGGGTCACCCTCCAAAAACCCTTACCAAAGGCAAGCAGGGGAGGGAACATATTCAGGCTTAAAGGGGACTTATGTAGGAAGGATTGATTATAAAACTAGACAATCACTTGCAGAAAGATAAGCAGGAATTATGACATTTAGTAATCAAGCTACGTCTATAAGGTGCACCATAGTATTTCAAAACTAAAGAGAAAACATAGCCCCCAAGCTCATGGCTAATAATCACATTTTTATAAATTATTATGAAAAAAGACCTTTATAACTATTTTATTCAAACAACAATATATTAATAAAAGGAAGAGTGCAAATAATACCACAACAAAATGGAACACTACAATTTCTCAAAAGATAGAGAATAGTCCAAATCACTATATATAACAAGTTTATTGAACTTAACACTTTTACAAAATAACAAACTGTACGAGATATCATAGCATATACAATACATGTCTCTTTTCCTTTCAAAAAGAGAGTTATGCCAGCTGGGATTTACAATTAACATCACATTACAGTTTGACATGGGATGTAATAGCATATTTTAGACATGTCTCGTTTCTTTTCAAAAACAGAGCAATGCCAACTAAGATTTACAATGAACATCACATCACAGTTTAGCATGGCATGGTAGAAACTAATCTCATAAAAAACAAGACTCCGATTTGTTGTTATAACTGATGTCATAACAACTATAAAAAAAAAAATGTTTGAAACGAATCAAAGTACAAAATGAACAATAATAATCTCATGTAGTATTCAAGAGAAAAAAATTGGGTTGCAAACATTTCAGGCCAACATAGGGAGTCCAGGTACATGAACATTGTATCCTCATCCTCTGAAATGACACCAACCCTTTCCCTTTTCCAGATTGTAAAGTTGTTTCACAATCCTCTGCTTTGAGAAATTGTTGCATTTGACTTGTAGATAGATGTGCATAGTAGATTGGAGCAACTGCACAAGAAACACATAATGATTAGATGAAACACATCTCACAAACGACATTTCAAATGTGAATATAACAATCATGGTCTTTAATAGGATTAACATCTTAACGTGAAGAAATAGCAGTGTTCTTTGACACCTGCAGAGAAAGAAATCATATTAGAATTGCAATCAAACATCAAAAGATGAAATGCAATATGAAATTTTTTAACCTAATATATTCTTGGAATTAAATAATTTGGTTTTACAAAAAAAATGAGTAATTACTCTCATAATGAAAAAATGAGTTAACATAAACCCAATAGCAGAGAAAAATCTATGCAAATACAAGCTAAATATGGGCATGTTACTGAATGCAAATTGTGAAACATGCTCCCACAAATTGAATAAAAAACAAACCTCTACAAGTAAACTGGAATAAACTTATCCATCTAGAAAAAAGTACCATGAACTAAATAACAGATATTCTTTAGAGTTTAGAAATTAAATTAAATTTGGCAAATGCTAGCTACTTATTCAAAATGAGTTGTAGGAGTGAATATTCAATATCAAGGATTTGAAATATATTCGTACGTATAGCGCCCAAGACATCGCCATCTTCATTATATTCACTAAGATAGATCGTAATTGTCTACACGGGTATTACCTGTTTATTTTGGCAAAAATGATTCTATGATTTTTCTATCATTGGAAAATGAGGATCAATTAAAGAATTGAACAAAACATTACACACAAACTTCTAGCTGTGAATTATAGATCATTATGCCAAGATAAAACTTATAAAGCAATCAAAATTTAATCTCTTAGACTCGGATAAAGAATATACAAATTTCCCTTGATGTGAATGTACTATTTTTCAATGTGACCAACAAATAGAAATCATTCCTTGCTAAATTGGATACGTTTTCTGCAATAGAAGCGTGATAACTATATAATAAAATAACAATGAAATAGGCACATATTATGAAGTATCTGAAAGGGGTCCATTCTTCACCAATTTTGGAACAATTTGATCCTTATCAATAGAAACAATTGGAAAATCCATTGAGCGATACCAAAACTTAACATGCTACAAAAATGCATACTGAAATCGTTAGACTGCAAATAAAAGGTTTTAACAAAAGATAAATATATCATTTCCCATCCCAACAAACTAAATGTGTTTTTGGGAAGAAAAAAAATGTTTATTTTAAGCGCTAAACAAACATGAAAGCAAAGATCAATCTCATCACCATGTTTAGAATTTCCTGAATTCCAACTCCATATTCTCTTCTTAGATATGTCTCCAAACATATTCTTAGATCTGATAAGATTTTAGTATTGAACCTTGAAAAATGTAGGGTTTCAAGGGGTTGACTAGGGTTTAAAAGAAAATGACTACATGCTCAGGAGAGAAAATCTAAATCGATATAAGCTACAAATTCATGTGAGAATTCTGAAACACTCTCATATTATATAGAGAAACGTTAGTGAAAGTCTGAGGTATATATTAACTCTGGGAGGGACATTTGTATTTAATTTTATTGAATAATGCAGAAACTCTCATAAAGCTGGAAGTCAATATTAAAATCTTTGGAAGTTTCTCTACATATTAAATTGCTTATACATTTACTTCATAATGTTCCATAGCTCCCAAGTGGTGGAAACAAAATGAGAAGTCATTGGTGTACAAACATATGGTATTTGCATTGGTTAGGGTCTTGATTGAAAGCATTGAGAGTATGTAAGAGGAATGAACGTGGCATAATCATAAGAGATATTGTACGTAAGTACTTATTGTGAAGCCCCTACTTCTTTTACTACTAGCTACTACATTTACGCACCTTCATAAAGGCGTTCAATCATAACCCACCTTCAACACTATTCAATTCCATGTATACAATATTTAAGCAACCCTTAAATGTTTATTTCTTTGTGGTGATTCCAACTACTTTTAGTTAATCCATGTGTATGGTATAATGCTTTGAATTTTTTGTGTATGAGATTTACTCTTATATGCTTTCCATAATTTACAGTCAAGGTTTTATTGATAGCTTGGCTTTGCAAGCTTTTACTACAACTTATCGATTTTTACCTATATTATCCATTAAGGGATAGTAAATTATGTCATATCACCACCAATACCTGTCATGGTGTACATCAATTCTTCGAATTCCAAATAGAAGTGGCGGCCATAACAACCCTTAAACAATACAGCAGTGGTTCACTCCAGGTAATAACAAAACTCACGTCATCAACAACAACCTAGAAGCCTCTCTAGAAGGTCTTGGTGGTCACTTAGAGGCCATATTAGAACATAGAAAATATTAGGCCATGTTTGGTGGTGTATTTATTTTCCTTTTGGTCTTCAAAAATATTAGAAAAAATAGCAATCTAAATCCGGCGATTTGCTTGTCCGGATGAAAAAAGAATATACGGTGGGGACGTTAACCAAGTGAAAAAAGAATATACCTATGAGCGTCGAGGGTGCCACCAGGAATGAGAGAAGGGTCGTTGCGAGATCCCTCCTCTCCTTCGAAGACCCCAATTCCCAAGTAGATAAAACCCTTATAGGCCACTTGGTTCACCCTTCGTTTGGTGTTCTCGTACCACTCGTTGCCCCCATCTACGATGTAGTAGTCCAGATCCATGTACTTGGAGAGACCTATCCTGGAAAATAAAGTAACATCAATCAAGGAATATGAAATTCCTTAAGTCTGGGGAGATAATACCATGATTTACAGTCGAAATCATGTTCTTTATATAGGAAATGAGGTGCCTTCCATTTCTGTTTAAGTTGGTAGAATTGAATGCTTTTTCCCTCATGTTCCTTAAATTACATGAAACTTTCTTCCAACTTCCTCGCTTCCATTTTTTAAGTTGGTTTCTAGAAACAATTGCATCGTATCTCCACCATTTTGTCTTTCAAACCTACATCCCAAGCTAAATCCATTATATTAAAAAAAACTAAATGCAAATAAAAATTGTTGGAAATATTAATTACTCGTAGATCCGTATCTGAGCCCAGCCGACTCTGTCAGAGTCTGTATCAGTCAAGATCTGTTTGGTCAATTTGAGAAGAGTGAAGACTTCACGATTCGACAATGTAAACCAGTCGAATTAATTTATGAAGCTAAGTTGTTAGGTAGATAGTTATTATAGTCTTTACGATTCGACAATGTAAACCAGTTGAATTAACTTCTGAAGATAAGTTGTTAGGTAGATAGTTATTACAGCCTTTAATGGTGAGTCAGTCGATTCATGTAGAAGCAATTTTCAGGTTTCTTATAAATAGAAGAAGAAGATTGTAAATCAGGCTAGACACAATAGAGACAGTAGAGAGAACTTTGGCTGAGAAAAGAAAGAAAGAGAAGTTGAAGCTCAAGCTTCTGTGTATGTGATTCTGTCGAAGAGGCGAAGCTATGTAAAAGGATCAGTTGGTGAGACGACAAGTTTGGATCGACAAGTTTGTATTACCTTTGTTATTTCCGGACAATATATAATATGAAATAGTTTATGGTTAAATGCATGTTTATTTGGCTGCACATTCTTTCCATATTCACTTGTGTAAATGTCTTTTACAATTACGGTTGAGTGAAACAACAAGAATCCTTAAATTTCTCATTCAGTGAAAGTTCCAGGTTTTACGACACAGTGGTGGGCTCAAGTCTTCCTAAATATTTGGGTATATGTTTTTATAAGTTCTTTGGAATTGTTAATGTGTTCATTTTTACTTCATCTTACTCACAGGTGAAAAGCATTTGTAATTTCTTAAGTCTTTTAGACTAAGAAACATACTCTAAAAATTCTGACTAAAACCAAGTGAACCAACAAGATCGGTTGAGTAAGCCGACTAGTGGTCGAAGAGGTCAACCGACTAGTGGTTGAAGTGAAGTTATCGACAAGTTGTCGAAGTAAAATTAGTCAGTAAAACCGACAAGTGGTCGAGGTAAAACCAGTCAGTAGAACCGACAAGTAGAGGTAAATTAGTTGGGTCTAAAAGGCTGACCAAAGTTTATAAACTTGTCTATTCGGGAGTTAGACAAGTTTCACCTGACAAGTAAACAAAAAAAAAG
Source organism: Pseudotsuga menziesii (assembly GCA_001517045.1). Taxonomy (NCBI): domain Eukaryota; kingdom Viridiplantae; phylum Streptophyta; class Pinopsida; order Pinales; family Pinaceae; genus Pseudotsuga; species Pseudotsuga menziesii. The sequence continues at coordinate 27,080 of LPNX010514255.1, forward strand.
AGGTCGACATGAAAAATTAGAATTTTATTAACTGAGCAGTAAACTCAAGTTTAGTCATCTTGGTTTTGGCTAAATGGTTTCAGAGCAAGGTTTAGGAAAGAAATATTTTCTTAAAAAGTGGAAAAGTAATTTTCTAAGGAAAGTTAATTAAAAATTAAAAAATGGCTTCCACTTCTGGTTCATTGCAAACTCCAATTTTTACAGGAAAGAATTATGAATATTGGTCTCTAACTATGAAGGCTTTGTTCAGAGGTCAATATGTCTGGGAGATAGTCCAACATGGTTATGCAGAACCAGTAGACATGACAACATATAACAATCTCACACAGGCTGAGAAAGATATATTGAGGGAATAGAGGAAGAAAGATTGAAAGGCTCTGTTTTACATACAACACGCCATGCATGAAAGCATACTCCCAAGAGTAGCAACAAAAATTAATGCTAAGCAAGCATGGGATACATTGGAGACCGCCTATCAAGGTTTGGATAAGGTAAGGACATTCAAGCTGCAGATTCTAAGAAGAGATTTTGAATCCCTGTTCATGAAAGATTCAGAGACTGTAGACACATTCTACACCAGATTTGTTGGTTTGATAAACCAATTGAAATCTCATGGAGAAGAAATAGAAGACCAAAGAGTGGTTGAAAAAATTCTCAGAAGTCTTCCCCCAAGATTTGAAAACTTGGTTGTGACCTTGGAAGAACACATAGACATGTCAACATTTACCATTGATTAGCTGCAAGCTTCACTCATCAATCATGAACACAGACTCAGCAGAACACAAACATCATTGGAAGGTGCATTCACAGTACAGTCATCCATAAGACATGGTAGAGGCATGGGGAGAAAAAACTTCAAAGCCAGAGGAAGAAGTTCTTCAAGAGGAGGACGAGGCAAAAGACCTGCAAATGTCGATGGTAGAGGAGATAATCAAAGCCCAAGTCATCCAAGTGGCCAGAGGTTTGATAAATAAAAAATTCAATCTCATTATTGTAAGAAATTTGGTCATTGTGCATATGAATGCAGGAAGAAGCAATATGACCAATGAAGGAAAAGCCCAAATCAGTCAACCAGCAGCAACACTTCGACAAGTGCATTGTTAATGGCATCGACATCTCCAATTGAATGCAATGCTATTCAAGAAAGTCCACATGACATATGGTACTTAGATTCAGGATGCAGCAATCATATGACTGATAATTTAAATTTGTTTACCAGTCTAGATAATTCAGTTAAAACTGATGTTACACTTGGAAACAATGTCCAAGTTACTGTTTTGGGAAAGGGCACTATTGATTTTCTAACCAAACAAGGGGAGAGTAAGTATATCCCTGATGTCTATCATGTCGAAGGTCTGAAACATAATTTGTTAAGCATTGGACAGTTGATATAGAAAGACTACAGAGTCTACATGGAAGATGATAACTGTGTGATTAAAGACAAGCGTCCAAGTGACCAACTGATAGAAAAACTGCCAATGACAAGCAACTGATTGTTTCCATTGAGGATAGTTCTCAACAGTTCTCGACATGAAAGGGAAGACAAATACAGGAGCTGCATTCAAGGTAGAAAGTAAAGAAATAGTTGAGCCTCTCGACAAGAAAGAAAATGGCAGCGCTAATTTTCAAGCTGCATTTCGAACAGAAGTTCAGGATGAATCCTAGTCGTGGCATTTCAGATTTGGACATCTGGATTTTGGTGGGCTAAAGCTATTGCACACAAAGAATATGGTGAAAGGATTGCCATTGATCGACAGACCAGAAAGGGTTTGTGAAGCCTTGCATTTTTAGCAAGCAGCACAGAGAGATTTTTCCAGTCGGAAAGTCATATAGAGCACACACATCACATGAAATTGTGCACTTTGATATTTGTGGTCCAATGCAGACATCATCCATTGGTGGCTGCAAATATTTTCTAATTTTTATTGATGACTACTCCAGAAAAACATGGGTATATTTTTTGAAAAATAAATATGATGCATTTAGTTATTTTCAGCAGTTCAAGGTGCTCATGGAGAACCAGAGTGGACACCGCATCAAGATCTTAAGAACCGATAGAGGAGGTGAATATGTTTCAAATGAATTTCTAAATTTTTGCAAGACCCATGGCATAAAGAAGCAATTCACTGCACGGTATACACCTCAACAGAATGGTATTGCTGAAAGAAAGAACAAAACCATCATGGAGATGGCATGCAGCATGTTGGTAGCCAAGCATTTGCCAAATGAATATTGGGGTGAAGCAGTCGCAACTGCCGTATACATTATGAACTGGTGTCCGAAAAAGAGCATGAAGAACAAAGTTACCCAAGAAGCATGGACAGGTATGAATCATAGTGTTTCTCATTTAAAAGTTTTTGGTTGTGTTGCATATGCTCATGTTCCAGATGACATGAGAAAGAAACTCGACAAGAAGGGACAGAAATGTATTTTTGTCGGTTATTCTGAAGACCCAAAAGCATACAAGTTGTATGATCCTGTCACAAGGAAAGTAATAATCATTCGAGATGTTCAATTTGTCGAGAACGAATCATTGGATGGAACTGTCAACATAAATGTCAAGATTGTGTCGAATGAAAATAATGATGATATGGAGGAAGAAGTGGTTCAAACACCACATATAAGTCAACCGGTCGTAGCACCATCAACTCCCATGACACCATGACATGGTCCAACACAAGGACCATCGACACAAGTAGCAGCTCAAGCTACACTGACAAGCACACCAAGAGGACAATACACTCCATCAAGCATTTCATCAAGGTCGACATCGACAGAACCGGTGAGGACAAGAAGTATGCATGAGATATATGGAGATGGTACACCAAATTCATTCTCTCTCTTTGCATTATTTTCTCCTATATTTGATCCACTAACATTTGAATAAGTTGTTGAAGAAGAAGTATGGGCACAAGCCATGGATGAAGAAATAGAATGCATTGAGAAGAACCAAACTGATGAGAATTGGTTTATGTACCAAAAGATAAGGATGTAATCAGTGTCAAATGGATTTACAAGACAAAGCAAGATGTTGATGGGAATGTGCAGAAGAACAAAGCAAGAATGGTAGAAAGAGGGTTCACATAGAAACCTGGCATAGACTTCAATGAAACATTTGCACCTGTTGCACGCATGGATACAGTTAGAACAGTCTTGGGCATTACTGCACAAAACAAATGGCATGTTCATCAAATGGATGTCAAGTCGGCAATCTTAAATATCTAGAAGAGGAAGTATATGTGGAACAACCACAAGGCTATGAAGTTCGAGTTCAAGAGCATAAATTGTACATGCTGAGAAAGACATTATATGGTTTGAAGCAAGCTCCTAGAGCTTGGTACAGTCGGATTGATTCCTATCTTACTGAAAATTGATTTCATATAAGTGAAAGTGAATCGACTTTGTACACCAAAGATGATGAGCAAGGTAAGATGTTAATTGTATGTCTGTATGTAGATGATTTAATATTTACTGGTGATTCTGGCATAGCAGATTTTAAAGCAGTCATGGAAAGTGCCTTTGAAATGACTGATCTGGGGCGTATGAAGTTTTTTCTGGGTGTTGAAGTTCAGAAGTCTGAAAGTGGTATTTTTATATCATAGACAAAGTATGCAAGTGAAGTTTTAAAAATATTTAACATGTCTAATTACAAGACAGCCCCAACACCAGTAATAACAGGTTTAAAATTGAGCAAGGATGATAAAGGATCAACTGTCAATCCTGCGATGTTCAAAAGGCTTGTTGGCACCCTTATGTATTTGACAACGACAAGACCATACATTCTGTATGGTGTAATTTTGATCTCAAGGTTCATGGAATCACCAAAAGACTCTCATTGGAAAGCAGGTAAAAGAATTCTGAGGTATGTAAGTGGCACAAAAGACCTTGTCATTATGTATTCAACCTTAGAAAACTTTAAACTCATTGGATACACTGACAGTGACAATGGAGCCAACATAGATGATAGGAAGAGCACATTTGGGTACACATTTAATTTTGGTATAGGTGTTGTTTCATGGGATTCAAAGAATCATCCTATAGTAACTTTGTCTTCAACAGAAGCAGAGTATATATCATTTGTATTTTCGCTGGTGTCGTGTGATGAAGTGGCAGCCATGACATCGAAATGGATGTCGATGCAACTTGGATGGATATCATCTGTATATATGTTAATTCAAAACTGTATATATCATTTGTACTGTCCTCCTCCATTAAAGGGCACTGCGAGTACACAACAAATAATGGCGGAGGTCCAAAATCGGAAGCTTCAATGAATATTATACCATTCTATTTCAGAGTATTACTCAATGAATATATTATATTTACGCATGCTTTGTTTTTAAATGAAGATGAGGTCTGATTCTTTTATCTCCACACTTCTGTGATATCTTGCATAGGCATCGATTTTAACCCAGGTCTATTCTGGTTTTATTATATCCCAAAACCTATTCAACGGAGAAATATTTTTATTATCAATTAACTATCATTTCTACCCAGAGGTGCAAAGGAGGGCCTATAGGATTAATAATGAAAAAGTGAGAAACAAGCATGATTATATTTAAGAATATTAGTCAAGAAATTTTGACATAAAAAGAAGATTTATAAAAATTTTAAAAATTCAAGGTCGATAAAAGACATGAAAAATAAAAAAATCTGAAAACACTCTAAACATAAAATTATAGATAGAAGATTTATTTATAACTTATATTGAAGGATCAAGTATTAAGCTACACTTATATAGGAAGGATTGGTTATAAAACCACACAACTACTTGTAGAAAGATAAGGAATAAACTTGAAATAGGAAGGAACCTACGTAATGACATTTAGTAATCAAGCAACATCAAAAACCTACACAATAGTATTTCAAAACTAAAGAGAAAACATAACCCCCAAGCTCATAGCTAATAATCACATTTTTATATCAATATTACCAAAAAAGACTTTTATAACTATTTTATTCAAACACCATTATATTGATAAATGGAGCACTGCAATTAATACCACAACAAAATGGAACATTGCAATTTCTCAAAATATCTCGAAAATAGTCCAAATCACAATATATAACAAGCTTATTGAACTTAACACCTTTACAAAATATCAAGTATGAGCTATCATACCATACACAAGACATGTCTCTTTTCTTTTCAAAAGGAGAGTTATGCCAATTGGGATTTACAAAATGAACAAGAATAATCCCATGTAGTATTCAAGAGAAAAAAATGGTGTTGCAAACATTTCAGGCCAACATAAGGAGTTCAGGTACATGAACATTGTATCCTCATCCTCAAACATTTCAGGCCAACATAGGTAGTTCAGGTACATGAACATAACATTATACACAAACTTCTAGTTGTGACTTATAGATCGTTATGCCAAGATGAAACTTATAAAGAAATCAAAATTTAGTCTCTTAGACTTAGATAAAGAATATCCAAATTTCCCTTGATGTCAATGTACTATTTTTCAATGTGATCGGCAAATAGAAATCATTCCTTGCTAAATTGGATGAGTTTTTTGCAATAGAAGCGTGATAATTCTATAATAAATTAACAATGAAATAGGCACATATTATGAAGTACCTAAAAGGAGTCAATTCTTCACCAGATTTGTAACAATTTGATCTTTATCAATAGAAACAATTGGAAAATCCACTTAGCGATACCAAAACTAACATGCTACAAAAATGCATACCGAAATTGTTAGACCGTAAATCAAAAGGTTTTAACAAAAGATAAATATATCATTTCCCATCCAAACAAAATAAATGCATTTTTGGGAACAAAAAAAAATTGTTTATTTTAAGCGCTAAACAAACATGAAATCAAAGACTAATCTCATCATCATGTTTAGAATCGCCTGAATTCCAACTCCATGTTCTCTTCTTAGATACATCTCCAAACATCTTCCTAGATCTTACAATCTTTTAATACTGAACCTTGAAGAAATCTAGGGTTTCAAGGGGTCTACTAGGGTTTCAAGGAAAATGACTACATGTTGGGGAGAGAAAATCTAAATCTATATAAGCTACAAATCCATGTGAGAATTTTGAAACACTCTCATATTATAGTAGAGAAACGTTGGTGAAAGTTTGAGGTATGTATTAACTTTTGGAGGGACATTTGTATTGAATGCCATTGAATACTGCACAATCTATCGTAAAGTTGGAATCCAATATTAAAATACTTGGAAGTTTCTTTGCATATTAGATTTCTTATACAGTTGCTTCATAATGTTCCATAGCTCCCAACTGGTGGAAACAAAATGAGAAGTCATTGGTGTACAAACACATGATATTTGCATTGGCTAGGGTCTTAATTGAAAGCATTAAGAGTATGTAAGAGGAATGAATGTGGCAGCATCACAAGAGATATCATATGTAAGCAGTGACAATGAAATACCTCTTTCTTTTACTATTGGATACTACATTTACACACGTTTATAAAGGCATTCAATCAATACCCACCTTCAACACTTTTCAATTCCTTTTATACAATATTTAAGCCACCCTTAAATGTTTATTTCTTCATGGCGTGGGCTACTCAGGATCTATTATCGGTGTCCAATAAACTTTCAACTACTTTTAGTTAATCCATGCGTAAGTTATAATTTTTTTTGTGTATGAGAGTTACTCTTATATGCCCTCCATAAACTGGATTCAAAGTTTTATTGATAGCTTGGCTTTGCCATCTTTTATTACACCTTGTCGATTTTTGCCTATATTATATATTAAGGGATAATAAATTATGTCATATCACCACCCATACTTGTCATGGTGTACATCAACTCTTTGAATTCCAAATAGAAGTGGCAGCCATAAAAACCCTTAAACAATGTAGTGGTGGTTACCTTCAGGTATTAACAAACCTCAAGTCAACAACAACAGACTTGGCATCCTCTCTGGAAGGTCTTGGTGGTCACTTACATGCGATATTAGAACTTAGAAAATCTTAGGCCATGTTTGGTGGTGTAATTATTTTCCTTTTGGTCTTCAAAAATATTATAAAAATTAAAAATCTAAATCATGCGTTTTTCTTGTTCGAAACAAAAATTTAGTGTTTGGTCACGAAAAAAAACTGAGGACAATGGGAACATTTTACTTAACTCAATATTTTTCTACTCCAACTTAGGATCAAGAATTTCCTCCTCCTCCTTAGTGAGATCTGATATATACGACATATTAGTGTTTATTAATTGTTACTTCACAAGAAAAGAAATATATCAGTGCGCATAGTGGGGAGGATATAACTACGTGAAAAAATAATATACCTATAAGTGTCGAGGGTACCACCAGGAATGAGCGAAGGGTCTTTGTTATATCCCTCCTCGCCTCCAAAGACCCCAATCACCAAGTAGAGCAAACCCTTCTAGGCCACCTTCTTGGCCCTCCGCTCAATGTTCTCATACCACTCGTTTCCCCCATCTACAATGTAGTAGTCGGGATTTATGTACTCGGAGAGACCTATCCTAGAAAATAAAGTAACATCAGTCAAGGAATATGAAATTCCTTAACTCCGTGGAGATAATACCATGATTTACAATCAAAATCATGTTCTTTATATAGGCAATGAGGTGGCTTCCATTTCTGTTTAAGTTGGTAAAATCAAATTCCTTTTTCCCTCATGTTCCATAAATTACACGAAACTTTCTTCCAACTTCCTCGCTTCTATTCTTTGAGTTGGTTTCCATAAACAATTGCATAATATCCCCACCATTTTGTCTTTCAAACCTACATCCCAAGATAAATCCATTATATTAAAAAATAAAAATAAAACTAAACTAAAATTCAAACAACAAAGAAAACAAGGAACTTTGTGATCCATTGGGAAACACAATGCCACTTGGATTTATGTTCAGGAAGATATACCGAATCTTCATGTCAAACTTGCAACCAAAGCAAACTGAAAACTTAATAGATAAAAAATTATCAAAACAAGAAAAACTCGTAAAGATAATAATAAAATATTTAATTTCATTATCAAACTACAATTAATTGTTTTAACATTCAAAACTATTGTCATAGGTACTTTTCCTTTCAAGGATTATCAAATTATTTAACATGAATCTTCTCGTTCCTTACCCTATCGTTATCCACATTACCATTCACTCGAGAAAAAACCAAAAGCTTGGGTATGGAAGTCGGGCCTGAGATTGTAGAGGTGAAGTGACCAACATCCCCATGGGTTTCAACCTTCTCTTTCCTCTAGCCCTCTTAAATGGTCATCAACAAATAAAGCACGACCCATTTGTTATCAATGCTAAATTAAATATTGGATATAGAGGGAAATATTATTTCATACAAATCTACAATAAGCAAATCACGGAGTTAAGGCTCTACATAGGAATGTAGATGTAGATCTCCCAGTTGAATGTTGTTTTTCTTAATCTAGACACACATGTCCAATGTCAAGGCTTTTATCCACTTTCCCTTGATGAGATCTTTGATCTTCTACATGGCTCCCAAGTTGTATTTGTCCTCCAAGACAAATATAACACATGCGAGATTCCATACCATGTTTATATACACATAACCACAAATGAAGACAAGGGTTATAACAATCAGTCCAAAATGAAAGACCATTGAGTCCATTTTTCTCACCACTTATGTGAATATGAACAAAAAGTAGACAAATCTGAAGTCCTTGGAATAGGCAAAGACAATTAGAAAAAACCAAAGGAAAGTTACCATGAGGCATTTCCAAACCCTAGGAACGATGCTCATAACCATCTTGTAAAAAAATTCCCTTCCCATGTAGATGAAGGCCACAATATACACCACAGCCGTCATTCATGGAAATGAGAAGGCCAAAACAAAAACTGCATAGGCTAGAAGAAAGGAGAAGAGCTCCATCCATTCCTAGGTCAATTCCCTCATGATCCTCTCGTCGACCAGTATGCCGATCTGCACATGATAAAATATTTTTTTCCAACATATTTTATAAAGCATATATTCAAAGACCAAATGGAACCCCAGAATTGTGAAAAAAAGGGGGAGAACAAGGGTTAGGGTGAGATCCCTTAGAAGTTTAGAGAAGGAGATAAGGATCTTGAAATCCTCCTCAACGATTCTCCCAATTCCGAGGAACTATAAATCTTTTGGTTCTATGTCCATGGATTTTCTCTACTTTGGACGCTAATATCATAATCAAGGACTTTATGTATACAAAAAAAATTATGAGGAAGAATGAATATGTTCTACTTGGCTTTGGATGTGGTTGTGTGCACATAGACAGATGGTATGAAAGATTAAAGCACCAAAAGCTCTGACCCATTTGTTATCAATGCAACCGACCGCCATGAAAGTTGAATCGAAACACTGAATTCACATGATGGAGTAAGCCTCCAAATAGGAGGAAAACACGTTAATATATTGACCATCTGATTCCCAAATCGGAGGAAAATAACAAACCGACCATCAAATGGGAGGAAAAAGCATTAATTATCTCCAAAATAGTATGCAGACACATGTCAAGTTTCTATTCGTGAGACCGATGACAAATCTTTTGAGACTTTATCCCCATTGTTTAACGCCTTCAAAGTAAATATGTCTTTAATGATATTTGAATCATGTTGATGTAAGGAACAAAACACTTTACATTGCTTCTGATGATAATTGAACTTTTATGGAAGGATTAAGTGGTCATTTTTAAGGTTGATTGATTGTCATTTTATTTGGTTTTTAATGATAATTTAAGTAAGGGAATTTTAATGAAATATTATTAAATTTATATTTATAAAATATTTATTGTTCAAAATTTTAAATTTTAATATAGTTTTTAGTTTATTGATTAAATTTTGTTCTTAATTTTAAGTAGTTAATGTTAAGATTGATTAATTTTTATTATTTGTATGTATATGAAATAATTTAAATGTTATAAGATTTGGATTTTTTAAAATATTTTTTGGTCAAATTTTAAATTTTTATGTTAAAAATGGAAACTGAAATGTATAAATAATTCGATGCCCTTAAATACCTTTATTGCACCTAAATTGTGCAATTTAAACAACCAATATATGAAATTCCTTCAATTCTTCTATATTTTTTTCCTCAACAAAAATTATCATGGAAAAAAATACAAATCTTTATATGTTTGGACTACTACTTTTTTTCAAACAATTAAAAAATCATTAATTTGATATTCAAGTAGAGTCTAAGTTAACCGACAAATAGGTAGTACTACAACACTGCTCAAGATTCAATAAAGTATCACTAATATCCCCCAAATAAGGTCTAAAAGACTAAGTAAACCAAAAAACATCTTCGACATATCTAATTACAATCCTAAGATGCTAAACTAACATAGCTAGTTATGAAAAAAAATGTAAGACAAAAAGAATAGTTCCTACCACCATGTAGAGCATAAAAATTGTGAATAATATCTTAATGAGACAGATCTTAAACAATAACTTTTTAATGTTTAGACTACTACTTATTTCAAAGATAAAAAATCCCGTTATAACTCATATCAAAGTGGTAGTAACAACAACAATCAAATAAAAATTGACTCATCACCATTATTTAAGTAAAACCAATCCACTTAAAATGATCCATTACAATAATAGTAAAGAAATAAACTTATATTCCTTGAAAATAACTTCAAGTCAAACCTATAATATCCAAAAATTAACTAAGTATTCACTGATATCTAACTTCATAGTGTATCCAATTACATTTTTAAGTCATGTCATAATAATTTAAACTACTGCTTATAATTCTACTATTTATATTATTGCTCTTTGGACTTTTTATTATTATACATTATTCCTTATCATCGGTCCAAAGATAAATTATTTAATTGGAGATGAAGTCTTTCTCACGGCTTTCACTTACATCTCACAATTCATGATTTACGAGAATCACCTCAAATAAGACTAAAGACCAAGACCAATCATTATAAATTATAAAAAAAATAATGAAAATCCCACATCATTTTCATGAATTCAGCTGCCCAAACTTTATCCTTATATTCTTTTATAACACAACACATGTCAAAGTTTGGTTCTATTATGTAAACATAATTCTACATACATGTTACATTTTTCATGTTACTCACTAGATGGGATAATCGATGTTATCCTCCTCCTGTTTGCAGAGACATCTCCTCCGCTCAGCTATGGATGAAGATGAGAACAACCGAGCTAAACAAGACATGAAGTTATTACATCTCCATCATGTTCACCATCGCAACGAGGCCCAAAAATTATTCAGCAAACTGACTTCAATGCTCTACAAAGAAATGTTGCTTACCGTCGTCCTTGGATTACTCTCTCTCTCATTGTCACACTTCATGACATTTGTCACATATTCTCGTCCTTTCATGCTTTCCATATCTTGTGATGTCGTCACTAAAATTCGGATATTCTTCGAGTTAGCTTCAATCGGAGAAAACTAGCAGACCAATATTCAAAGGGGAGGAAACCATGTTACTTATCGCCAAAATAGTATGTAGACATGTGTCATGTTTCTATTCTCTAGACCAACGATAAATTTTTTAAGACTCTTTTTCCAGCAAAAAAAAAAACATACTTTTGTTATTCATGTGAATCAAAAAGTAGATAGTCTTTCTTAAAGACATGGTCTTCTGAACATATTTATTCAAACCCAAGTATCTAGACAGTTCAAATTCAATCTAAAAAAACAAAAAACATACAAAGACTAGAAGTTCAAACTAAGTTTCTAAACAAGAGACTTGTGACAAAATAAGATGATCATCAAGATAAAATTCAAAAATGTTGTTGGAACCCGAATCAATCAGTATGTTATCCATGAATTCTTCCAGAGCAGAATGTCGATTTCTCCATCCAATGCTGCTTTAGGAAGTTAATTCGCCAACTGGTTCTGCTCCCTTAAGATGTCTTGGAAATTGATGGTGAGAAAACTTTTTTATCTTTTCTTGAATTCTTTTACACAAAGGAGTGAGAGTGAGCACTTGAATATTGAAGTCACCTGTAGTTGATTTGATGGTGACCCTTGAATCACCAAATACCCGGAGAGATACAATAACAAAGACTATAGCAATTTTTCATAAGAACGAGAGAGCTAATAGATCTTCTTTCATATTCGTACCCATACAACAATGCAGTTTGAATTTAAAAGAATTGTTATTATTGATCACTAAAGCTACTCCCATAGCATAGAAACCATCTTTGGTTGCACCATCAAAATAGACAATAGCACCATTTGACTGGATATCCTTCAAATATCTTGGTCTATAAATTGTAATAGGTTTAGTACTAAATTACTCAATCAAATGAATAATGAGGCTACAAATACTATAGGAGTTCTGAATATGATTTTCAAATAAATAAACATTCCTCACCCTCCAAATTTTCCAAGAAATGACAGCTGGCAGAGAATGAAAATTTTTGCTTGAGTATAACCAATTTAAAAGACAGATATCAAATTTCACTGTAATTTCCCCTTTTGGGAAATTTTATCAATATACCAATTCTTCAATTATTTCACAATGTACTCAAATTCAACTTCTTACAACTCTAGTTAAACGGATTCAATTGATCCCAAAATTATTCCAATTGCTTTCAAACTTGCTAAGGAAGGTCCTGAGGGGTGATGGGACATATGAGCACATATATTAGACATATAATCAATTTATATACCCAACCATGGTCTGCAATTTTCAAGGGAATAAGTTTCAGGAAAAGATTAGTCAATTTGGGAGGTGGAAATCCCCCCTGGCTCCTGGAACAAATCTCTCCCAAGCACTGTACAACCTTCACTAATGGTGGGTATGATACTTGGATATTTTATCATACATTAATTAAATTATATTTTTAGCATCAGATGTGGTTTTGGGTTTGAAGAAGTATTCAAGAGAACTCCATGAATTTACTAGTAGTTTTGAGGTTCCAACCCCCAATGGTAGATTACTCCAAATAGCTCCAAATGCTCTCGAATTGTACCATAAGGTGTATGAGTGATATAATAAATTAATTATAATTTTCATGGGTATTATATCCTTCCAATTACTTCTGAAAGTCTATATCAAATTCTGAATAAGATAGATGCTTTTACTAGCAATTCTGGGGCTCAAATCCCTCCCAGGTAATTGTCGAAATGGCTTCCCAAATGTACATAAAATCACTAAAATTATCAAATTGAGGCAGTATATGTGTATAATAAATTATCATAGACTCATATTCATAACCAATCTAAATTCCATGGCTTTTATCACTTCCTTCAATTAGATATAAAAAACTAGTTTTGGACCCTTGGGGAAATGAGATGTATTTTGCTCCACTTGCTATGAAATTCAACCCAATGGCCACAAATTATTAGTAACTGAACATGAAACCAATATAATACATTCATTACAGTTAATTCATTCATAAATCATCAATTGTGCACACATATATTCTATCCCATCAAGATTGCAAGAGTTTACAACAAGGTATTGGGGAAATGGCACCGTTCCTTCAATATTGGACAATAATACATGAGATATATTGGCATTTTGACCTGAGAGATTTATGAAATTTAAATACAAATCAGTTACATCAGAATACAAATTACTGGAGAAAGATAATCTCAGCTCCCTCAAAGAGATGAATAGCTCACCAAGTGCGCCTCACTCCATAGAGCTGAAATATGGTGAGAAAACTTGAGATGAATGGAAGAACAAGCTGATATTGAGGTGTCCATGAAATTATTGTAGCTTGTACCTATAACTTATGACTCCATTGAAGTTCCTTAAAATACCTAAGTGGCCTCTCCAAATCACCAATTAGGATGGGAATCTTTCACCCTCAAAATTGGCTAAGGCAAGGAACTAGTCATCCACTAGCTCTCTCTTCACAAACCCAAATTCATCAAATGATAAAAAAGATTCTTCTCATGGCTGATCCCTTTATTTTATAAAAATTATTGGTCTTATAAGGTTCCAAATACATCCATAAACCAAATCCAATTCGAATTGGTGTGGCTGCTCATGCTATGCCATGTGGCCTCTCTCTTCACCTTCCCTCTTCTCCCAAATTTGAGTAGGAGCCTCTTGGCCTTCTCCAACTCCCAAATTCGAACTCTAAGATGCTCTATTCAGGCCTGACATGTTCGTATGTCAGTATTTCATCCTTTAGATCTGACTTGTGACATAACTGTCATAGAATCTCCATCACTAGTGTCATATATGTCATAAATGTAAGGGGAATCTAGCCAAGTGTCCATGAAACTCCCATTTGGCTCTTCCTCTCCCATGTAAGTTAAAATTCATCCAAAATTCAAACTATGAAGTATATGGAAAAGTATATTAACCTCATAATCTATCCCAAAACATTAGTCTTCCCATAGATTCGAAATTACAAAAGGAGGATTCCATTTATCATAGGAATTCTAGCTTGTGTGGGCCCCATATTGTCCATGTGTCTCCATGCTCCATTGCCACTTAAATTTTCTCTTGTATTTATTTAATAAGCTACATTATTAAATATTTATCCTCTTCTAATGTCTAAACATCATTTATTATCCCCCTTATTCCAAATCTCAAAGCTTCCACCCCTAACCTAGGAAACTAGTGATTTTCCTCCTTGGCAATTATTTGACTTTTAGCGTCCATTTGACAAATTTCATGAATATAAAAATGTGATTTGTCCATTGTGGCCCAATTCAAAATTTGGGACATTACAAATCCTCCCTTCCCAATATTGCTTGTCCTCAAGCAATTTCAAACATGGTTGTTGAAGAACCTGTTTTCTGTATGATTATTTGAAGTTGCCACTGAGCTTCCCACTTTGTGTCTTTGAGATTCCATGAATATTTTAGAGAGGAACCACCATGATTTATACTGCACTACTCTGATTAACATCACTTTATTAAGTGGGGAATCCATCTCCCATATTTCTTGTTTCCCGAATAATTTGGAATCAATGGGACTAAAAACTATCCCGAGGTCCCATTGCTTGCATTGCACTCCAACAATTAAGAGTGCTCTCCAAATCATACCATTAGGAAAGAGAATTCCTAGATCCCATTTTCTTGTATGCATTCTTCCAAACATCATGAGTACAATATATATCATCAAAGTACATAACAACATAATAAAAATATACATCAAGGAGGTGCCTCATCAAAAAATCATGAAAGTGCTTATACCTCCACGTGAGTAGACTACCATTTGCCAAGTGCATACATGCTTCAAGTGACCAATTAAATCTGATCCAATGACATAGGTGAGGATCCCATGTCCTATAATGCTGCTCTCAAATAATGTAATATGCATCAAAATAATAATCAACCATTTGTTCTTTCATCCAAGAAGTGAATGAAGAACCTGCACCAAAATATGAACCAAATAAGGAGCAAATAAAACATGAAGACTTCAAGAGGCTCAAAGAAGCCTCATCAATACACCCATGAATATGTATATCATCATGAAATAATAGAGGATGTTGCTGCCAATAATAATGTTCCTCAATAATATCCCTCTTCACCCAACTATCGGATGACGTTCCTCCAACATCAAATGAACCAAGGGTTGAGCAAGAAAAACCATGAGTCTTCAAGTGACTCAAATGCATATCATAGGTTCATCCATGTAGATGTGCATCATCATAAAGTAACAAAGGATGCTGCTACAAATGTGAATAAGATTTTTCTCCAACCATGTCATCATAAAAAGTAAATATAGGAGTTTCATACTCCTCATGTGGCACCATAAAAAAGAACCCTTTCACCCATACTTCATTGAGACTAATGCTGCAAAACATGGAATTGTAGGATGTAGGAGAATGAACTAACTCACCCAAATGATCAAAAAGTGCAGAAGTTTCATCATGGTAAGGATCCATATGGGTAGTTGTTGATGCCTAGAAAATCCCAAGTACCGACAATAGGGATTCTCCCCACTAACCATTCCCAATCAGCTCATTTATTGTTTGGTATGGGGAATCCATCCAGTTTACAGTCCGGCTACCATAAAGTTAAGTAACGGTTTAAGCGCATTTTACCGGTTGCAGCCCGGTCCACCATTTATGTGTATTTTATTTTAATAATTTACAATGATATGCAAGTGCCTAGAATCTAAATGCAATTGATTAAGAAGCAAAGGGTTCACAATGTGATGCGTAGGTTCTTACCTTCCATTTCATCTCCTTTGTTTCCCAATTAGAGAAAGAAAATAACAAATAAGCTAAACCTATCTAATACTAGCTAACCTATCCCTAGGGAGTAAGTTTTTATTTATGTGAGTAATGTACTATATAACATGCATAAAGAATAATACAGGTAGCTGACATAATTCAAAACACATGAATACAGTAGGAAGATAAACAGAGAGATAGCTCAGTGTTGATTAAAACATTCATTACTCAATTTTTCTGCATAAGCTTCATCAAATAACAGGAAATCATTCATAACATAGAAGTAATTCACAAGTCAGAACAATCTCACAGGTTTGCAGAGTAAGCTAAAACAGAAATAATTCTACATTCAACCATCCACACAGCATGCATTTGAAACTTAAACAACTCCTTCTCCAGCAAAAAGAAAACCAGTCCTCCTTAGTTATAAAAATAAATAGTTCTTCTTACATTAAGCCTTTTCTCTAAGAGATCCTAGAAAAAGTCCCTTCTAATTCGATTATATTCATACTTATACATTTCCTAATGACCTTTGGTCTTCCTGCCCTTTGGGATTCCTTTACAATTTGGTTACAAAAATATTTTGTCCTCTAGTACTTACCAATAAAAACAAGAAATATAAATATTACAAAAAGGTTTCTAATATGTCAAGTAAGACAAAGAATACTTTAGGTGGCCCCTGCTAGCTCATCAATAAACTACTTCCATTCCATGGCATCTATCACTATTTCCTCGAAATATGATGGCTCCAAAAATCTAACGGTAACTTCGTGCTTGGAATCCTGAGCCTTTATGTTATTCATTCTAGCTGGAAGTAAACGAAGTTGGTATTCCAACCAATAGTTGTTTACTGCTGCTTGGGAAATTAAACTCTTTAGCACCTTGTCATCCAAATTCTTAATCAGTTGTATGCCCAACTCTTCTTCCTGCAATCTATCATGTAATTGTTTCAAATGTTCTTCATGTGCAAGAATTCCATCTAACCTTTTCTTTGATGATATTTGGCACATTTTATGAGTTTCCAATACCTTCTCACAAAACTCTATGCACTGTTTTTTGGTTTTATTAAATGCCTCTAACAATTTTTCAGCAGCTTTATTTCCAAAACCCATTAATTCGTATTCAAGCTACACTCTCTCTGAATATTTGACTGGTGCATTTGTTGGAGGTTCTTTGGTTGTTTCCAACCATGTCAATCTTCCCTGAATGATTTCCAAGACACTATGAGTCTTGACTTTGAATTGAGAAGCTATGACTGAGATTTCTTCCAGTCGAGCTTCTACTTTCCTAACCTTCAGAACCTCCTCCGTGATCTAGACCTATGTTTGATAAATCTTGTTCCTGAGCAAAAGTTCTTGCTTTGTGAAAGGTGCAATATCTTCTTTTTGTTCATTTGTTTCCTTTAACAACACCTCCAAAGAAACCTTTTGAGCTCCTAATTCTGCTGCTTGGTTTTCATATTGCTTCTCTCTCTGATCAGCCACATACTTTTGAGCTTCTAGTTCTATAATTTTATTCTCCAACTCCCATTTTTCTTCAATAAGGCTCATGTTGGACTGCTTTAAATTGTCCCGTTCTTCTCCTAGAATTTGATAATCTTGTTGCAACTTTTCATAGTCTGAGAGAGTATCTGCATACTTTCTCTTGAATTCTCTGCAGATTCTCTCCTCTCTTTTTAAAACTGCTTTCATC
The DNA here is from genome assembly GCA_001517045.1 of Pseudotsuga menziesii. Lineage (NCBI taxonomy): Eukaryota > Viridiplantae > Streptophyta > Pinopsida > Pinales > Pinaceae > Pseudotsuga > Pseudotsuga menziesii. The sequence goes on from LPNX010514255.1 coordinate 44,866, forward strand.
TTGGCCATATTTCCCTTCAACTGCTCAAGGGTCTCTGTCAATTTGTCGATATTGTGAGCATTCGCATATGCAGAGGCAATGCCCATGGAAGCCATCTATTTTGGATTATCTTCAACATTTTTTACCACTGTTCTCTCTATGATCGTGGTGACCGGGGGTCTGTCTCCCATTTTCAGTGTCTTTTATTTTCCCCAAACTATTGACTTAGTTTTGGGATCGAATTGTACATCCTCTAAACATGCCACATCAGATTCTTTAGATGTGGTAAATGGCACTAGTCCCATTTCAACTATGGGAAGATCTCCTTCTGTAAGTATGGCTCCTAAGGTAGATGGGGTGTTTTCTGGGTTATCCTGAGCAGGGCTCTATTCTTGTTCTCCACCACCTAGATCTTCTTCTCCTTTCCTTCTTTTCTCTTATATGACCTCTTCCAGGTCTCTTCCTTCTAGTCCTGGATTCAGAGCTTCGTGAACCATAGCCTTTTCTAAGTCCTCCTTCTTCCTCTTTTATTCCCTGGCAGCTTCTTCTTATTATTCTCGTTGCTTTTCTTCAACTAGAAGCTTTCTCGCCCCTTCTGCCATTATTCGGGTTGTTTCTTCTTTTGCCTTTTTAGTAGACTCCTCTTCTTGACTCTTTGATACTAGAGAGCTGGTTCCACTGCTTTTTTCCCCACCTGTTACGGTCTTTAACTTGAACTTCTTGTTTACTATAGTCAAACTGTAAATGTTCCTGTACGTTTCTTCTTCTTTATCTACATAATCAACATACTCAAAATTTACTTTGAGTGCTGCCTTATAGGAAGCAACCTTTCCTTGCGAGTCATTTCTCTGAAAATCCTTCTCCCTAAAATGGAAATTTTCAAGCTCCTTGACAAATTCAGGGTCATTCTTCACTTTAGTAAAATTGTAACTGCCCAAATAAAAGGGTAAGGGTGGGTAAACAGCCTTCTTCAATTCGAACAGGTGGCTCCCAAATGCATTTAGAAAGAGCTGTCTAATAGCTTCTTTGTGAGCTATATAATCAGTTGTGTATCAAGGTAGTAATAAAGGAGCTTTCATTCCCCCATACATCCTCAAGTATGTTCCTTCTTCTATGCAAAATTAATCTCCATATTCTCTAATAGATTCTAAAGCTCCTTCAGATAGACATATGCATTCTTCCATAAATATCAACTTGTACAAGGGCATCAAGAATTCCTCACAGATCACCTGATAATGATTATGATATTTGTGCACCCCCAACATCTGATAGACTGTATATATGGGGGCATTCCCTCCCTTCCATGTACACTTCAATCCTTCAAACTAATGACAGTATAGTATGCAATCTACTAGAAACGAAGGCATGTAAAATTAAGATTTGCTGGGGTGCAAACCTTCCTAGGCTGCCTTAATAGTGGTAGACAAATTCTTGGCTATGATGTCGGCCCGGTTGAAAACTGTTCCTTTCATGGATATGTGATATATCAGTGCAATCCGGCCAAATTTATAGAACCTCCAATCAGCTCTACCATAAATTTTGTTCAACAACAATATTATTAACCTGTAAGGGGTTTTTAAGTGACTCTGTTTCGTATTCTCCTGAATGCTTGTTCCTGAAATTTTTCCCATCAAACATCATCATTATAGAATTAGTGGTGGAATCAACTTCAAACCTTTCACCCATTCTCTGGTCACGTTGACTTCCTTTTCTAGAAAAATGTAAGCAACTGATAGAAATGCGGGGGAGTAGGATGCAAAAGCTTTATTCTCAATATCATTCATCATCATTCCTGTTGTGTCTTCCCTAGGCAGAATCCATCCCATGACTTCTATACAAGGGAAAATTTCAGGTCTAGTAGTCACTTTGGTTATTCCGGATCTTAGCACATTATCATAAAGATACAAATCTTCTAGCTCTACTTCCGGAACTTTCTTATCAACCAACTAGTGATGAATCTAGCCTCATTTGAACTTGGGCTCAGCTCTCGTGACTAATTTGGTGTCTTCATCAACAATTTTGATCCTCGGTGGGGGTGCTTATATCATTTCCTCATTTGAGTCATAATCAACAATCTTAGCCTTCTTCTTCCCCTTCTTCGTCATAGTGTCTGCGGGGAGTTGCACCTATAAAAGAAAAAGAAATTATCTTAGCATTCATATTTTAAACTGATGATTACAGATGAAAGAAAAAAAAACTGATAATGTGTATATAGTGAAAATATCAACATATTTAGACTACATTACTCTATCAGTTCCATCCATAAAGGCAGGAAACATTGGACGATGGTAAGGGTTACTGCTTGACAAACAAATGTTGGACATAGGAAACCCTTGGCCTCTGTGTTTTTAGTGGGGAAACCCTGATTTGGCCCTAACTCTCTCCCATGGGTGCAACAAAACTTCAACCTCGCGGCGACAGTGGCCTACGGTAAAACCAGGCCCACTATCCCATGACCAACATAAATAACCCCAACCACCACTGACTCTACGTGAAACAGGGAAGAAGCGGCTTTCACCAATGCCCAAGAGTGGGATACAGGTTGTCTTCATGCTGGCGCAAAGCTCGACTCTCTGGATGCTCATCATTTACCTAGTCAACTGAGGGCGAAACACCTTTGGAAAAATAGACGAGTTCTGTAAGCAAGTCACGACTGGGAAAACCTAATACCAAAATGGCTAACCTAAAATGATATATGGGAAAAAAACCCCTTTTAAACCGGGTCACAAAAACCTAACCTACCCCCGCGCAAACGTACCCATGATGGACAGCTCGCGGCTTAACCAAATCAATAACTTGAAAACACAAAATGAATACCTACCTGGAAGGCCCGAGCTTTGCCACGCGGCTAAAATTACTTGGTGAGCACACACCACATGAGCTCCATAGATGCCTTTTCCACCAGCCGCACAAAGGCTCGAATGGGATTATCGCTCACCAACTCCTCACTATCTTCGTAAAATTAAAATGGTAAAAAAAACCTTTACGCTTGGTAAATAAATAGGCTTTCTAAGGGTTAAAAAGGGCATTAAAACCTACACGTGTGAGACAAAATGCCGTTGGCACCAAAATTCTTCGGGCTGGAGAAAACAAGTCGACATGGGAACAGCCTCGACACGACGGCTCGATCCACTAATCCACCCGCAACTATCGGCTCATAACTTCACAAATCACTCGCTATCTCTTTTTACGGCTCAGCTGTTGAGATCATATCGGTGAGGAAACAAGGATTCCATCCACCGTAGTGGCTTCAAACTTAAACAAACTTTGCCATGGCAGGTCTTACCAGAATCAGTCACTGACAAGGAAATGCCGCCGCCATAGTGGCAGCACATCGGGAATGACTTCCACAATGGCAGGTCTTAAAGAACTAGAAAAAAATATCCGCACAAACTCGTAAAAGCACCTATCGTAGTGGATCATACCTTAGAAACCTTTCACTGCAATGGCTCATACTTGAGAAAGCTTCCACCATAGAGGCTCCTAGAGACCAATCAAAAAAATAATTAAGAATTCTGCCGCCACAGCGGGAACGACTCGAGGAATCATCCACCGTAGCGGGAGTAAAAAGACATCGGTAACCTTTTCCATACGCAAACTTGAAGCTCGCTCATGATAATCCATCCACTGTGGCGAATTTGAAATAAAGAGTGCACTCACCATAGTGGCTTGTGAAATGAAATTGGTTCATTGTTGCGGTTCGAAACAAAGGAGGGAATCCATTGTAGCGGCTCAGAAATGAAGAAGAGTATTCCATAGCGGCTCCAAGATGGGAAACTATCCACTGTTGCAGATCAAAAACCACTTTCTTACCTAGTGAAAAAATGAAACTTTGGAACTTTTTATGATGGACATAAATCATAAAGGATGAAAATAAAACTCAAAGCAGTCTAAGGAGAAAAACTAGGATCTTCAAAGGGGTCCTAAAAAAATTTTTGGGGAATTGTTGTAGCAGCAACAATTGGCAACTAACTAGTGAACACAGATCTCTGGAAAAACTAACTTTTAAAATCAAAACTGCTTCACAATGTTCTATTTAAACAATTCTTCTCAAACTTCAAGATTTCTTTAAGATGTTCAGGTTTTTAGAAGTGCAAGGTTTAGAACTTTAACATCAATTATGGTCCATTGGGATAGGGTAACCACTATTTCAAAGTCTTATAACTATTATGAGACCAAGATATGAGGTTCATTTATTCCTATCTTTGGATTTCTCCTAGATTAAACACCACTGGATTGTAAACAACGTATAAACAGGCATATCCGTTTGTTCCTCATTCCCATGCCTTTTGCATTATTTTGATGCTTTTGGACTTTTGTCCTTTTGAGTCTTCCCTAATTGCTCATTTCATTTGAAATTGGCTTGGGTTATTCCATCCATAGTGTCCTTTCATGTGAGATATCTTTTTGCTTTCAGCTCACTTACGAAGAAGAACCTCTTGAGCAATCTTATCTAATACTGATTTTATTCAGTATGTTTCTGGCGTATGCTTTCTTTCTGGGGTTTTTTACTCTTTAGCCTTTTGGATTTTATTTGTGGCATGAGATCATTTAAATACCATACATCTGTCCAATCTACTTCCGTTATGTGGGTTCTTTGATGTCGGCTTCCTAGGACAAATTTTAATGTGTAGTGAATGGAGCCTCAGAATAGTATTCTAGACTCTCCTAACCTTAGTTATTTGATAGGGGTTAAAACATGAATTCAAAGTGTTCGTAGCCTCCCTCCAGATATCCTATCAACTTAAACAATCTGAATGATGATACATGCATATTTAATAAGCATCTTTTAAATCAAAATGTTGCAGATTTCCCAAAATTCCAATGTTCCCCAAATGTCCAAAAGTTGTGCTGGTTTATTTGAAAAACTGAAAATAAAGCTGATAACAAACTGACTATAAAGTAAAATAAAAAATATCAAAATATTTGTTTATGTACAGAGAAGAAAATCAAAAGCATTAAGAAAAATAAGGCTTGAGAACCAAACCATTAACTGGCAAGTTCTCCTCCCACCACTGCAAATCTTGTAACTTAAATGTCAAGGGGCCTAAATTTTCTGTGATTTGGAAAGGGCCTACCCATAAATGTTGAAACTCAGTATTATTACCCTTTTCATCATGTGGGTGATCCCACTTTAGAACCAAATAACCTACTTCAAACTCCTTCTTCCTGGCCTTATGATTGTCGAACCATCTTTTCACAATTTTTTGTTGATGCTTAAACCTTTCTTTGGACTTGGATCTAGACTCTTCCAATTTCAACAGGGTCTTGATTCGGGCTTGCAAGACTTCACTATTGTATCCTCTAGGCACTTGGGCTAGCTGAGATGACAGAAATAAAATATTAGGAGGCATGATGGCTTCCTTCCCATAGACTAAGGTGTACAGTACTACACTTCAGCCAATTAGCCCTCGGAAAGCTATCCATGGCCCTCTAGAAAGTTGATCCACCATTGATAAGTCCAAAGGGAATCCTTCTATATGAAAAATTCCCCCACTTAGTTCTGAATGTAGTCTTTAATCTATCTTCTTCAGCTGCTAATACTTGGTTGTAGCCTGAGAAACCATCTAGCAGAGAAAATAATTCCGATCCAGAGACCATCTGCAAGATTTGCTCCATGGGCCGGACCCGGTAGTTATCTTTATCAGAGGCACGATTCAAGTTTCTAAAGTCCACACAAAGTCTAATATCACCAAAAATTTTCCTTACTGGTACTAAGTTTGAAACCCATTCCGAATGTTTGACTTTAAAGATAACTCTTCCATCAACCAGTTTCTTCACTTCACTTTGAATCAAAGGTTCCAGCTTCAAATGCATCTTTCTTAATGGTGCCTGGTATGGCTTGACCCATGCCTTGATCGGAACAACATGCTGTATAATATTGGTATCATATGTTTCCATGTCTTCGTATGTCCACGCAAAAACTTATTTGTATTGCTTAAACAAGTTAATGAATTTGTGCTTTTCTCCTGGTGAGCAGTATTTTCCCAAGTTTACATATTTAGGATTAGCTTCTGACCCCAAATTTATCAGCTCAAATTGCATAGACGAGCTATGCGTTTTAACATTTGTTGGCCTTCTAAACTTGTTATTCAAGTCGAACATTCCTGCCAATGTTCTAACTCCTTTAGGTATAAATTTTCCACTTCAAAGGTTTTCTTGATGTTCTTCTTCGCCAATTACTGCTCCCTTGAAACTTTCTTCATTTTCCAGAAATTCAAGGATCTGTCGGTCATCATCGAACACCCTTAAATTCATGATATTATCTGGTACAGCAGGCCTAAAAAGAATTTCATTAGAACATCAATTATTAGTTGGAACAAGCCTAGCGGTTGATGTAGCTAATAGATCATTCGCTGCATTTTTTAGCCTAGGAATATAAAATATATTAAATGCATTGAAATTCACTAGTAAATATGAGACTTCGCTTTGGTAACCTTTTATATGTGGAGATAAACAATGGATGGTAATTCAAACTTGTTTGACAATAATTTTAGAGTCTCCATAGACTTTTAAATTCTTAACCTTGAATTCAAGTGCCTTCTTTAATCCTTGTATTAGTGCTTCATTTTCAGCTATATTATTTGTGCATTCAAATTCTAATATACATGAAAGGAAATTTTTATTTTTTCTGAATCCATCAGGACACAGCCAGCTCCTGATCCTTCCCTTGTTTTTGAACCGTCAAAATACAAAACCCAAAACTTATCAGCTACTAAACTATTTCTACTCTCTACATCTAAAAATAGACTAACTATGTTACAATCAATATTATCAACCCACGAAAATCGAAGGAGATTGGGCTGTATATCTGATCCATTAACAGCTTCTTCAGCTTGGTAGTTTCCTGATTCTAGCTCAATGAAATAATTTCCCAACACAGGGTGTGAAAAATTTACCGGCTCATTCTTTCCTTCTAATTAAGTTACATTGTGCCTCATATGTGGCTCCCTCATTACCTTTATTTGATTCTGACTACCTTGATAGGGGAACCATAAGTGGGACCAGTCTGTTGCAAAATAACCATCTAGTTTCGTAGACAAGTCTTGGCTCAATCTTAATCCATAAGCTTATGGTATGTCAACCACCATAATGTCTATGGAATGACACACTCTGTCATCTATAGATAAACGCATCAGCACGTCTTCCATTTCTCCTACCACTTTCACAGTCATTTTGTCCAACTATATTATCTTGCCATCAGATGGCTTGGGTTGGCCATTTAGCCTTTTACAAAAGCACTTTTGGTTTCAATATATAATGGTGGTCCCTGAATTCTTCTCCTCCTAAATATCAGACCACATCAGGTGCCAAGATCATGCTTTGATACCACTATAATGTCCCCTTTTTGTAAATTTTATCAAAATACCAATTCTTCAATTATTTCACAATGTACTCAAATTCAACTTCATACAACTCTAGTTAAACGAATTCAATTGATCCCAAAATTCCTCCAATTGCTTTCAAAATTGGTGAGGAAGATCCTAAGGGGTAATGGGGCATATGATAAAATCTATCAGACATATAATCAATATATGTACCCAACCATGGTCTTCAATTTGCAAGGGAAGAAGTTTTGGGACAAGACTAGTCAATTTGGGAGGTGGAAATCCCCCCTTGGGTCCTGGAAAAAATCTCTCCCAAGCACTGTACAACCTTCACTAATGGTGGGTATGATACTTGGATCTGTTATCAGACATTAATTAAATTATATTTTCAGCATCATATGTGGTTTTGGGGTTGAATATGTATTGAAGAGAACTTCCTGAATTTAATAGTAGTTTTGAGGTTCCAACCCCCAATGGTAGATGACTCCAAATAGCTCCAAATAGCTCCAAATACTCTCAAATTGTACCAGAATGTGTATGAGTGATATAATAACTTAATTATAATTTTCAGCGGTGTATTATGGCCTTCAAATTACTTCTGAAATTCTATATAAAATTCTGAATAGGATAGATGCTTTAACTAGCGATTTTGGGGCTCAAATCTCTCCCGGGTAATTGCCGGAATGGCTTCCCAAATGTATAGAAACTCACTCAAATTCTCAAATTGAAGTAGGATATGTGTAGAATACATTATCAAAGAGTCATATAGATAACCAATCAAACTCCCATGGCTGTTATCACTTCCTTCAATCAGATATTAAAAACTAGTTTTGGACCCTTGGGTAAATGAGATGTATTTTGCTCCACTTGCTATCAAATTCGACCCAATGGACACAAATTCTCAGTTACTGAACATGAAACCCATAGCATACATTAATTAAATTTCATTCATTCATAAATCATCAATAGTGCACACATATATTCGATTCCATCAAGATTGCAAGAGTTTACAACAAGGTATTGGGGAAATGGCACTGTTCCTTCAATATTGGACAATAATACATGGGATACATTGGACTTTCGACCTGAGAGATTTCTGAACTTGAAATACATAGAATTAAAATTATAATACAAAATACTGGAGCAAGAGAAGCTCGCTCAAAGAGATGAATAGCTCACCAAGTGCGCCTCACTCCATAGAGCTGAAATATGGTGAGAAAACTTGAGATGAATGGAAGAACAAGCTGATATTGATATGTCCATGAAATTCCTATATATTTCACCTATAACTTATGACTCTATTTAATCTCCTTGAAATACCTGAGTGACCTCTCCAAATCATGAATTATGATGGGAATCTTTCATCCTCGAAATTGGCTAAGGCAAGGAGCTAGTCATCCACTAGCTCTCCACAAACCCAAATTCATCAAATGATCAAAAATATTCTTCTCATGGATGATCCCTGTATTTTAAAAACATTATTGGTATTATAAGGTTCCAAATACATCCATAAACCGAATCCAAGTCGAATTGGTGTGGCTGCTCATGCTATACCATGTGGCCTCTCTCTTCACCTTCCCTCTTCTCCCAAATTTGAGTAGGAGCCTCTTGGCCTTCTCCAACACACGAATTCAACCTCTAATATGCTCTATCCAGGAATGACATGTTAGTATGTCAGTATGACAGCATTCATATCTGACTTTTGTCATAACTTTCATAGAATCTCCATCAATGGTGTCATAGATGTCATAAATGTAAGGGGAATATAGCCAAGTGTCCATAAAACTCCCATTTGGCTCTTCCTCTCCCATGTAAGTTACAATTAATCCAAAATTATACCTATGAAGTATATGGACAAGTATATTAACCTCATAACCCATCCCAAAACATTAGGCTTCCAATAGATTCGAAAATACAAGAGGAGGATGTCATTTATCATAGGAATTCTTTCTTGTGTGGGCCCCATAGTCTCCATGTGTCTCCATGGTCCATTGCCACTTCAATTTTATATTGTATTTATTTCATAAGCTAAATTATTAAATATTTATCCTCTTCTAATTTCTAAACATCATTTATTATCCCCCTTATTCCAAATCTCAAAGATTCCACCCCCAACCTAGGTAACTAGTGATTTTCCTCCTTGGTAATTATTTGAATTTTAGCATCCATTTGACAACTTTCATGAATATGGAAAATGTAATTTGACCATTGTGACCCAATGCAAAATTTGGGACATTACCTTCTCTCCCTCCCATACTTGAGTAATGTTTAAAATAAACATATCTTTTTCCAAATATGAAAAGTAAACTCACATCTAGTAAGCAAGTGATTTGTAGATTTATTGCAATGTTTGCAGAGAATACAATAACTAGGACCAACCCATCCTTTTATCTTTAAGTTATCCCATGTATTCAAGCAATTTTAAAGTGCCATCCACATGAAACATTTGAATTTTAAGGGGATACTCCATTTCCAAAGTAATTTGTACCACCATTTATGAACAGAGTTGAAGGTAGACTGAACAATAGCTTGATATGTAGTTTTAGCTAAGATATTCCTAGTATGAGGATTTGATGCCCAAGTCAGAGAGACTTCTCAGATTTGAAAGTCTACAACCTGTTAGGTTCAACTTCTTGATGTAGGCCACCCATTCATGGGCTAAATCTTGTACAATTCCTAATTCTTTTGCAGTGATCCAGTAAGAACAATCCTTGTTGCACCATAATGGTTTTCTAATACAAGAAAGAGTGAAATAACCAATTTCATATAGATAATTTAAAATAAATGGAGAAAGCTTATAATCTTCTTCCATACCCTTTAGACTTTCTGATCCAGTCAATAAGTTTCACCTTCAAGCATTTTCCCTTCAATATAGTCGACTAGAGGGTATTTCTTTTCAATCCCCTACAAAAACTTTTCATTCTTAGTGCATCATTAAACCAATGGAGGTTTTTAATGCCCCAACCAACCCATTCTTTCAGAAGAGATATTTTTTCCCATCTAATCATAATAAGTCTTCCACTTTTAGGCCCTCTAGTCCATTAAAAGTTGAAAATGAACCTTCTTAAAAGATTGATAATTGAAGAAGGGACTTGTAGGAGGGAGAACTAGTAAACATGTATGCTTAGGAGAACAACGTTTTTAAGTTAAGCCTTCCAGCAATTGAAAGGAATCTGTAGGTCCAATTTTTTACTCTTTTTTCAAACTTCTCTATCAACCAATGCAATTCTTGAGATATGTATTTATTTGGTTTTATAAAGTAGCCTAAATAATGGATACCGGCATCCAAATCACAAATTTAATACTAAACGATAGAAGTGATATCATTTAAAGTGCCTTATCCAATTTGTTGTGATAGATATTGGATTTTTTACTGTTGGCTGTCATACCAGAAGCATTACAAAATAAGTTGATTATCTCTTTATATATTTGACATTCAATTATAGAATCCATACCACATAACAACACATCATCTACAAAAATAAAATGGGTAATATAGAGATCCTTACATAATTTAATTCCTTTCGCAGTACCATTATCCTTGCCTTCATTAATAAGTCTACTTAACCCTTCAATATTAAGGAGGAACAATAGGGGAGAAAGTGGGAAAACCTATCTAACACCTCTTCCACTTTTAAAGAAGGAAGAAGGAGAGCCATTTACCAATATAGCAAATTGTGACGAAGAGACACAAGCCACTATCAGAGGTAGGCCAATTCGAATAAGAACTAACCTTAAGAAGACCCAGCCAACTTTGTCAAAGGATTTTTCTAAATCCATTTTAAGAAGAAAGGCCTTCAATTTTATTTTGCTTGATGGTATGGAAAACCTCCTGAGTAATTCCTAATTCCTATAACATCCAGAAATTACCTATCATGAAGAAAATCAAACTCCTCATAGGAAATTGCCTTTGATAAAATAGGTGTAATTCTATTTGTTGTAATTTTTTAAATAAGATTGTAGAGAAGATTACAAACATATATTGGGAGAAAATATGCAAAACTAACAGGTTTATTGCATTTGGAAAGCAAAGTAATGAAAGTTGATTTTAATGCTCCAAAAACAAAGCCTTCAGTTCTGGAGAACTCAACCAAGGCAAGCATCTCTTCTCCCATGATATCAAAGAAGTGTAACAAAAATTTCAACTGTCCACCCATCAGGGCCTGGAATTTTTTTCTTTTTAAACTGATTGAATGCTTCTTGAACCTCCTTTAGGGAAACCTAATCTTTCACATGATTTTTGTCTTCTTCATTAAGAAACCTAGGATACAATCTAATAGTATTAAGTTCTGATTCAATAGAGGTTAGACCATCCTTTTTGAAAATATTTTCAAACTGTGTTTTTTCCAATATTTGTAGATGCTCCTGACCTTTCACAATGTTTCCATTAGCATGTGTGAGTTCCCAGATTGAATTCAAGTTTCTCCTATATGATGTAAAAGAATGGAAAACCCTGGTATTATTGTCTCCAAGATTAATCCAAGTGGCCCTACTTTTGAGTCTCCAATCTTTTTCTTCCTTCTTCAAAATCAATTTTTCTTTTTTTCCAAATCATTGATTAGGATAAGTTCTTCTTCTGATAAAGAGTAGTTAGGATTCTTCTGTTGAAGAATTTTGATTTTCTTTTCAAGAAGGGAGAAAAATTCCTTATCTTTAGCTTTCTTGGATTTGATCCATCCCATGATAACTTCTTTCAAGAATTTGAGCTTGTAAACCAAATGATCCATAGGATTGTTAATTTCATCATTCTTATAGGATAACCAAGAATCATGAACAAAATTGTAGAAATATTAATTATCAAGCCAAGAGATGTTAAATTTGAAGGGGTGATTTTGTTTAGAGGAGCTTCCTTCAAATTGTAAGAAAATAGGCCAATGATCAGATATTTTATTTAACCCTACCCAAGTTCTATATTTTTGAAGGCTCTGAACCAAAGAGGTCTTAGCAATAAAACTATCCAATCTCTTGTGAATGCAATCCTTCCCACTTTTGTCATTTGACCCGGTTGATTTCAACAGGAGTGGAGTAATCTCAATGAGTTCAAAGATTTCGAGGATTTCTTTGAAATAGAAATCCATCGAATCCAGATTGGAATTCTTACCCCAAACCTCAAGTGGGGACATGGTAAAATTGAAATCTCCTGCCAAAATAGGGTTTTCAATGCTTGATAAGCTTGAACTAGATAAAGAGTCCCATAAACATATTCTATTTTTATATTGGGCATAAACATTCAAAATAGTTAATTCTAGGTCAATTAAACCCAGCTTCCCTTTCAAAAGAATGCCCCAATTGGTTTTGTAAGGCCTCATATGTGCAACTCTATGGTTCCAACCCTAAAGAAGGCCTCTCGAAAAACCCAAAGCACTAATTCCCAACAGTTACCAACTAGGTAGGATATTTGCAATTGTTTCAATAGCTATAGAATATGGACCCATAGTCTCTTCCAGTAGAATGATATCAGGGCTAGTATCAGAAATAAGTTTGGTTAGGGCCCTAACCCTTTGAGACCCAACCCTCTTACATATAGTGAGAGGAAGGTCATTTGGTAACAATAGAAGGGGGTTTCAATGCTCTAAGTTCCCTATATGTAACAAAAACAATAGAATCTTTTCCTATGACCGCTTCCTTCAGTCTAGTAGATAAACATTTATAACTCGTCAAGTAAGCATGTAAGGAATAAGGTTTGGTATTTTTATTTTTTCTAATACTAACATTTTGGAAACAGATAGACTGAAGAGGGTTGACTAAAGGGTTCAAATACAGGTTCTTTGAGAAAATATCAAGAGGGGTTTTGTAGTTTTGAACATCTGCAGGAAAATAACCACTTTCTTTTAATATTTCTGCATCTAAATCGGACTGGTTATTCAAAACAAGAACAAACTTAAAACCCTTATCAACAAAAATGACATCAGAGTTCGAAGCAGGTGAGGTTGGTTCAGGTGACAAAGGGTTCATAGAGCTTAAAAAAAGTTCCTTTGGTCCAATGAAACCTTGGAAAAGGAATTGTCAAAATCACACCAAATTTCTTGCTGCGGGTGTGACCTATAAACCTTTGTCTAAGCCAGGAAAACTAGTGTCTGACTCAAACCCTACAAAGTTTATCACATCAGTGTCTACCTCAACAGGTTCTAAGGAAACAATATGTTTTCTGGAAGATAGCTTAGCATCTAGGTCTTTTTCAATAGAGAGGAAAAAATGAAGTTCTTCTTTAGTAACATCTTCATAATGAGTAGAGGAGTCACAAGAGCTCTTCCCTGAGACAACTTGAAGGAATTTTGGTGTTGAGTTGTAGAGTTTCAAACCTTTACTTGACAATGGAGCTAATAGAGAGGAATAAAGTGTATCTGATGACTTCTGAAATTACCCAAATAGAATATGAGGGAAGGTGGATTTGACATGGCCCGTGTTCTAGAAGAAATAATAGTGAAAAGGTACGTGTAGGTAATCTAGCTTATGTAAAAACACCTTAGTGCCCCAAGTCACTTCAATTTCCACCGAAAGTCCTTCCACAATATTGAACTCAACCATAACCCTAGCCATGGTTTTGCTCACACCATAAAGAGAGTTTTTGTCCACCCTAATAAACCTTCCCACCGAATTAGCTAGTCCTTCCATAACATTTGACGTCCAAAGATCCAGCAGATATCCTGGTAACAGCATCCAAAGGTGTTGAATGGTCTTTTGTCTCTTTGAAGGATTAAAGGAAATGCACCATCGCTTCAAGATCAGTGAGCCTTCATTGAAGAACCAAACCCTACCTAGGATTTTCAATAACTTCTCTTCATCTGGAAAGATAAAGATAATCAAACACTTTATCAGTAAATTGATGCGTGGTGCATATACAACTTCTAGAACCCAAAACCTATTCACCCAAATTTGCAGGTATTCTTTTTCGTAATTTTTTTTATTTGAATCTTCCCACGAATGCCCGTTTAGAAATCATTTCTACACGGTCTAGGTTAACACATGCACCCTGTTCAAACATTCCTAGGCTAGACCTATCTTTTATAACTTTTTTTTCCAATGAAATCTAACCCCTTCTCTAGTAATAGGAAAGTTATTGATTTTATTCGACTACAGCTAGTTACATTCTTCCTGTTTCAAACCAATGACCGGAGAAAGCTTCGTAAATCCTTTCATGGCAGAAAAACTCTTCACAGATTCTGACAGGTGTTGTAAGTCTTCGGCATCATCAACCAGGTAGGGATTTGTCAAATTCTTAGTGAAAGAGAATGCTTTAGAAGATTTGTTCAAAACCTTGAATAGATCCATCAAAGACCGTCTGTGATGCCCATCCAAAGAGTAAGAGATCTCTGATAAAGTTCATAAAGTGCCCTAGTTGGGACCCTTGATTTCAGTTTCCCTCACATCCAAAGGGAGTGCTAGGGTTGAAGAGAATAGGAAATAGAACCCTTTTCCACAAACCACAAAGACAATCAAGGAAAGGAGGTAAAATCCCATGAAAAACCTATAATGGAAATAAAATGAGGTGAAATATATCAGAAAAAAACCAACAATAGTTCCCACTTGTTTATCTTGGTAGGTACTAGGTTGTTCGGTACCCCAAACAGTTGAACTCCAAGTCTGATACATTTTCTCATTTACCTCTAGAATAGATTTTCGAGAGCCGAACCTCACCAAACCATAGAATTCTCTCCATCTCCCTCCAACACTATAAGTGCGTTATCAAAGATACAGGAACATGTACGATCGATTTCTTTGAGGTGGGATGGTAAGCACCTCACTAAACCAAGGTTTGAGAGAGATGAATCTTTTGAGACTTCGTCTCCATTGTTTAACGCCTTCAACACAAATATGCCTAAATGAATAAAGAAAATATTATTTTTACCCAAATTTTAAATGATTACTCCACCATGACTATAGAGGGTGGACAGATACCTTCCTAAACAACGCCATGCTTTAAACGTTAACAACGAGACTTACGAATTTGTTGAAGGTTTTTACACAATATTTACGAACTATTGGTTTAGATTTTTTTAATTTAAGAATTTGTAATTTTAATTATTAATGTTTAAGTGTTCGAAATATCAAATTTCTTTCAAATTTCTAGTTTTATTGTTATCACAATAAGAGTGCAGGTATAGAATTTTTAGTCAAATTGTATTTTTCAATATTTAAATTGTATCTTTTTTATATTATGTTTAAATGAATTCAACACCTTTAAATATATTTAATAATTTATATTTGTAATTTCAACAACTTATTTCAATGTTTTATTAGATGTTGAACAAAATTTTCCAAAAAAAAATATGACATGAAAAAAATCTAAATCTTAACATATTTAAATTAAGATTTGGATTTTGAAAGATTTGATTTTTAAAACCTAATACAAATTTAAACTTGACCTATGTTGTAAACATGACATATGTTGGTTTATACATTTGTGTATAAGTTAAATTTGGAAACATGTGAAAATAGTTTTTTTAAGTTTATAGTTTTTACCACTTAAAAGAAGGTTGGTAAAGTGATAGAACTCATTCTGAAACAAACTTTACAATATATTCAATGTTCATCACATTAATCATTTGAAAAACATTTTGATGTTTATTTTAAGTTTACAGTTGTTACCACTTAAAGATTGGTAAGGGGGATAAAATTGATTGTGAAACAAAATTTACAATCTCTTCAATATTTGTTAAATTAACCATTTTGATGTTTCAATTGAATAATCATTTATATATGATTTTTTATAAATTTGTAGTTGTTAGTAAAGGTTGCTAGGATGGATGGAATTGATTTTGACACAAACTTTACAATCTCTTCAATATTCATTAATTTAATCATTTTGATGTTTCAATTGAATTATGATTTGGAATAGTTCATTAATTTAATCATTTTGATGTTTCAATTGAATTTTGATTTGGAATAGTTCTACTTTTCCTTAGCTATTGCATATGATGCATACCATGGTTTCAAGGTGATTTTATCCTTTTTATTCATAGGTCGTGGCTGAAATATTTTTACTTTTTACTTTTATCTTGTTGGTCTTTTCTTAATCCTATTTTTACTTTTATCTTGTTGGTCTTTTCTTTATTCTTTTGTTGTAACCCATTTTTTAAGTCCACCTAATTCCATTGTATTGTTTTCTCTTATTTCATGTATGTTTTTGATACTCAACATCTACGATTTGATATATGTAGCTAAATAAACTTCTAAGTCACTTCACTATATGGGTTAGCCCCAAGGGTTAGTGATATATGTTAGCCCCAAGGGTTAGCTCAATTGGTAATACGTGCGTATACTCTCTCAGTTCGGGGGAGGTCACAGGTTCGAGCCTTGAGTCCTCTGGGGTCAGGTCTTCTACTAGGATGGACGACGGTTTACCACCTCTACCATCCACGAATGTGGGGAAGTATTTCTAGGTTTCCCGTGGATCTTTCCATCTGAAAAATGTCACTTCACTATATCCAACATAAAGGCTTTATTTTAGTAATCATGTGTATTTTTTAATACCTTGTCCTTGTTGTTGCTAAAGGTATTTCCATCAATAAGTTGCTCTTATTCATAGCTTATAGGATAAAACAATTATTTCAACCATTCTTTGAATTTTTTTCTATTTTTCTATCTAAACTCAAGGCATCTACATAGATCTCCCACACTAATAAAGCATGTCGCAAAAGACAAAAGACAAAAAAAAAATGTGTTTTGATTCCTTTTATCTTATAAAGACCATGATAAAATTATAATTTCTTTAACAATTATTTAAACTATTTAAATTTTCAGTATTGACTTGATTTCTGTAAGTTGATATATAAAGTTTCACTTCAATCATATATGAAATATTGGAATATGAAGAAAAATTTATATTATTACTTGAGTCTCCAATCTTCTCTCCTTTTGAAACTTTTAGGTAAACCTTTTATCTTAGTCTCTACTGAATTTCATTGTATCCTTCTTTACTAGAAACTATGTTACCATTTAAGTCAATGTAACAATGGTATATTCTAACTCAATTAGCCTAACTTTTATGTGTCTTCATGTTATGTTCTTCATCACATGTTCCCATCAATTTTCGCCTTCTACTCCTCTCTAGACCTTACAATAATGCTTCTTTAATTTTTAGCTATCCACTATGGATGTTTACAATACATTGTATTCACCAATTCTTTTCACAATTTGGCTCTTATACCATATTATTTGTAAATGGTAGGTTTATGGTGTTTCCAATTCACCAACATAAATACTAAAATATGGAATTAAATTAATTTTGAAAATTTTTTCATTATTTATTACATATTGAATTGTATCTAAAAAAAAATTGCAAACTATAATTTAATTGCAAAAACATAATCGAAGTAAACAATCACAAGCATAACAATAATAAATAGATTGCCTTCAAAAGTCAATCTTAGGAAAACCCAATAAATAATTACTCTTCTTTGGCTTTAAATTAATCTTAGGTATATATTCATGTTACAATGGCATTGAGGGGAAAATAAAAGATTTGCCAATGGTCCCAATGCCCTCCAAGTTGGAAACTTGTAGGAATAACAATAAAACTTCATATTTTCTACCTTGAAAGTCGATTCCCCCTTTAGATTGTTTCTTCTTCACTTTATTACCACAAAATCAATCCGCACATAACTCTATCTTCTCTTCCAAATGGCTATATGGACCTCTATTTTACCTTAAAGCTATCTCTTTCTTGGATCCAACTTCCATTCCCCTTATCTCTCTAATTATCATGTATTTTAAGCATTGCTAACATGGTTGGGTGCCTTCAGACCTTTTTTCATCAAAATACCAATATATCCAACAATGTTTTAGAATTTTTGGAGACCAGACAATATTGTTATTATCAAAATTTTATCTCAAATGCCCAAGTTATAACCAAATTTCATCTCCATTGATTTCACATTATTGATTTCACAAGCTAATCTCTCCAAGATTGCAAATGTAAAATGACTAAAAAGCTCCTTCACTTGTGTCTTCACCCTTTTTATAAATATTCATGGAGCCTTTCCCCCTCATTCTATTATTCTCTCACAAATATTTAATAAAATATTAATAAGTGTTATTTTAATGAGAGAATGACACCTTGGGTCCCATTAAACTCTTCTATAATGTTATTTGGCCAAATAATAACTTCATCTACCTCGTGAATTCGAATTTGAGGGGATTAGCTTGATTTTTGGGGAGTTACACTCTCATGTGGGCCCCCCTTCACCTATAACTCCCTCCTTGACTAATTTTAGGACCTGCAACATGTCATAAGCTGTCATAAGATTCCATAGGACCTGATTATTGGCATAAGTTGTCATAAGATTGTCATATATTTGCTATTTTTAGCCAGGGAGTTACAACTTATGAGATGCATCTTCATGAAACTTCTTAGGAGTTACAAATTCGAATTTATGCCTTCATGGTGTCTTATTCCACCTTTGAATTTGAATTTATGGGAATTACAACTCATGTGGGTCCCAACTCAACCTTCTCGTGTGCCCTCCTTGTCCATTTTTTCCTAATGTTGCATCATTTCACAATTTGGCCATCAAACATACAAATATTTGACCCACATCACCACCTTGATATTTTTTCATGAATTTACCAAGGGACTTAGGCCAATGCATCCCCCTAATCCAATGGAGTGTTCCATAGAAAACATTTGGGGACATTACACTTAAAATTCAAGGTGATTGCAACATTTATTATGGGTCATACAACATAGGAGGATATGACCGTATAACAAGTGTTTTGTTGTTGGTAGCATGTTTTCCAATTCCTATAGCGGCTTGTCTATTGATTTTTGTTACTGGTAGCATGTTTTCCTATGAGTTCCATACAGTTAGGACGTACAAGGCATATTATTGTAACTGACTGCATATGTTTAGGCATGCATTGCAAGCTAGATTTTGTGCAAAAAAATCAAGGTTTTGTTTTGATTATTTATGTTGTAATTAATGACTATTGTACTCTCATATATTTCTCTCTCATGTTCAATAAAAATTCTCTTGTGACTAGTTCTCCCCTTCAAGGATTTTATATAGACTTTTATACTAAAATCATTGTGTTAAATATTTATGATTTCCTGCTTTATGTTCCTATTTCCACAATAAAATGGACTTAGTTCATGTATATCAACTTACAATATATTGAAATTTATGCATGAGAAATGATTTGGTGATTTATTTTGGTAGAAGACTGATATCAAAGGTTAACTAAGAGTTTGACAAAATCTTCAAATAAATTGTGTGCACATATTTTGTGGCTTTTCTACGTGGTATCAAAGCAAGGTTTTCAGTTTGACAGTGAACTGTTTTGGGTAATTACTTGCTAGTGAGTTGTTACTTGGTGCGACTGAGTAGTTATTTTTGACACAGTGGGTAGGAAGTGATTTTCTGAGACTTGAGTTTGTTGAGTTTTAGTCTATGACTTTGTCTTTGAATCTTGGCTTACGATATGAGTACAGACTTATGGGTGTAGAGAATTTTACTCCATGGAAGGAGAGTGCCACCTTATTGTTTGAGGAACTTGGGATATGGGATATAACCAAGGAAGTAGTCATAATTCCCATTGACCCTATTATTTTGGATGAATATTAGAGGAAGAATGTGAAGGCAAGGCACATTCTTCTCGATGTAGTGAAATACCACATCATGCCCCATGCGACCGGAAAGAAGAATGCTTATGAGATGCGGGTTGCTCTGGTAAATTTGTTTCAAAATTAAAATCAAAAGAGGAAAATGGTTTTGAGAGAGAATTTGAGAGATACGATGTCACACACCTCAAAAATCTATATACAAATATTTTTATATATAGCATATATATCTATGGACACACCATTAAAGTCCCTACATGCTGCTAAAAACATCTGTCATAGTTTTTGTTTCATTACTAAAACATACTTTACTACTACATGATCAGTTGTGCAATGTAGATGTTTGCTAAGGGAACAATATCATCAGGTGTTATTCAACCTATAGGTGATGCTTTGTATTAAATTATCTTTTTCTCCAATTAATTGTAACATGGCATTATTAAAAGTTTGAAGTTTTATTGTTCTTTTTTAACTTTACTTGTTCGTTCAACTTTTCCTCGATCGTTGAACTCGGCTCTGAAAATTTAGGATCCAATTCATTTATCTGTTCAGTCCTGAACTTCTAATTTTATTAGTCTTTCCACAATTATCTTTCCGCAATGATCCTTCCGAAATGATGTTTCTGAAATTTATCTTTCTACAATGATCATTCCGCAAATAGCCTTGCACAATGATGATTTCACAAAAAAACATCCACAATGATCCTTCTGCAATAGCAGATTGCAGATTGCAGGTTGCCTTTCCATTTTTTTAAATTAACCTTCCACATTTATCCTTCCACAATTGCGGCTTGCCTTTTAACTTTTTCAAAAAATATTTCACATTTATCCTTCCACAATTATGGATTGCGTATTGCAGGTTTCCTTCTAAATTTTTTTGAAAATAACCTTCCGCATTTAACCTTCCACAATTGCGGATTGTAGATTGCATGTTGCCTTTTAACTTTTTTGAAAATAACCTTCCTTATTTAGTCTTCCACAATTGCGGATTGTGGATTGTGGGTTACCTTTTAACTTTTTCAAAAAATAACCTTCTGCAATTGCAGATTGTGGATTGCGTGTTGTATTTTAACTTTTTCAAATTAGGCTTACGCAAACCGTCTTTCCTCACTTATATGTTTGTTGGTTAAGAACTTGTATTTTGTTTTTAAGCGATTGTGGATGCCATTGAATAGTCTTACAACCACATTGTTATGAATCGTATTTTTTATATTTGATATGATTTAAAGTTGTGATTCTTGAACAAATGGAGACAATTGGAAGATTGTTGCTTATATATCCCTCTTCGGAGATATATTTTTAAATGAGAGAATAGGGATATAGATTATATATATAAGGTGGCATTTTTTCATGGAGACAATTGGAAGATTGTGGAGTGTTTGGGTGACTAGATTCCCCCCCCCCACTTGGCATAACCTTCATCCGAATTCGAACCCATGAGGAATGTAACATTCTTTGAGGGTGATGTGGTGTCACATATCCTATCATGAGCCAAGGAATTCTAATTAAAATAGGATATTAACTCCCATGGAAGACAAAGAGACTAAGAAGACAATGTGTGCCACTTGGAAGGAGATTCCATACACTCTATTACAACTAATGATGAAAGATTCTATGAAAATATGACAAATACAGACCTAATTGTATACCTATGAAAAAAAAAAAGAAGACGAGGCTAAAAATAGCCACCAAGAGGACGCATTTGGGAGTTAGAGGCGTCCATTCGAATTGTGGAAAGAATTGGAGCATGAAGAAAAATACAAGTGTCATAGGAGTTACTAAACCACTAAGATGAGTTGGAGGAATCCAATGGAGGCAAATTCGACCTTAGGAGGCCTCACGAAGTTAATAAAAGGATGTCATGAGGAAGGATAATGGATTTTTATCATTTTTAATTTTTCCTTTGGAATTTTGGAGAGATTTTGCTTGTCCATTGCACAGTGAGTGTTCACTCTCCCTGCTTGTGAACCAATTTCGAGGGAGTTGGATTCCTTTACAAGTTGGTTGATAGAGATGCGATTCAGACCTCTCATTGGATCTAAATGAATTTTTTTATTTGTAGGTTCAAGGTTAATATAACTCAAGTTCTCATATATCTCCCTATTCTCTTATTCATTCTTCTCCACTCCCCATACTCTCATGTGATGGTGCACTTGTTGGAGTGGTGATTGCTCTTTGTTGAATCTATTTGATGCCCAATATTGTGTATATGATGTATGTATATGTAATATTATGTACATATACTCTATAATTTTAAATATCAGAAATCCATGTGTAAAAAGTTTGCATTATCATGCTTTTGAGTCACTAATTTTAATGAAATTGGCTTCAAGCTTGAAAGAGTTTATATCAGATTTCTATGATATATTTTCTCTGTGTTGCATGTTGTTGGGACATTAATTTTATGTTGTATATTTCCATTATATGTCATGTTACTATCTGAACCATTTATTCTACTATTTGAAAAGCTTAATAGCCATGAATAAGCTGAACCATTTGGTCATTTATGAGCCTCATTTAGGATGTAATCTTCTAGATCTATGAGGAGACTGAGCTAGTATGATATGAATATTGAGGATGAGAAGGAGAGTGATTATAAATCTTATTTCAGAGTGGTTTGACATAGATATCCATCATATTATCTAGGGTAGGTGGATGTGGGATCTTCAGTTTCAGAGTGAGCAACTTTAATTGTTAGAGAGATGAGGCTGGAGACAGATCTAGGTGTAGTATATTTCAACATCACCTCCCTCTCTAAGAGGGAGTGTTAGTTCTAGTAATTTCATGTCCTCATCCAAATAAGACTACTTGCAAATAATGCTTAACCAACCTATTAGTTCCCTAGGTTGAGCTAGAGATATAAATTTTGTAATAAGGGATATATAGGACCCAAAAGGACCTTGATTTACCATATTCACATTAAAATGGTTCACTTAAATAATAAATATTAAGAAAATAAGGTGTCATTTGCTCATGGAGACAATTGGAAGATTGTGGAGTCTTTGGGTGACTAGATTCCCCCCCACACACACATGGCATGATCTTCATCCAAATTCGAACCCATGAGGAATGCAACATTCTTTGAGGGTGATGCAATGTCACATATCCTATCATAATCCAAGAAATTCAAATTACAAGAGGATAGTAACTCCCATGGAAGACGAAAAGACTAAGAAGACAATGTGTGCCACTTGGAAGGAGATTCCATACACTCTATGACAAGTAATGATGAAAAATTATATGACAAATATGACAAATTCAGACCTGATTGTATACCTATGAAAATAATGACATGATAGGACTAAAAATAACCACCAAGAGGGTGCATTTTGGAGTTAGAGGCATCCATTCGAATTGGGGAAAAAATTGGAGCATGAAGAAGAATACAAGTGTCATAGGAGTTACTAAACCACTAAGATGAGTTTGAGGAATCCAATGGAGGGAAATTCGACCTTAGGAGGCCTCATTAAGTTAATAAAATGATGTCATGAGGAAGGATAATGGATTTTGATCATTTGTAATTTTTCCTTTGGCATTTTGGAGATATTTTGCTTGTCCATTGCACAGTGAGTGTTCACTCTCCCTACTTGTGAACCAATTTCGTGGGAGTTGGATTCCTTTCCAAGTTGGTTCATAGAGAGACAAGTCATACCTCTCATTGGATGTGAATGAATGTGTTTAGTTGCAGGTTTAGGGTTAATACAACTCAAGTTCCCATATATCCCCATATTCTCTCATTCATTCTTCTCCATTCCCCATACTCTCTTGTGATGATGCACTTGTTGGAGTGGTGATTGAACTTTAATGAATCTATTTGATTCCAAATATCGTGTATATGGTGTATGGCTCTGTACTCTTATGTGCATATGCTCTGCAATTTGAAATATCACAAATCCATGTGTAAAAAGTTTGCATTCTTGTGATTTTGAGTCACTAATTTTAATGAAATTGGCTTCAAGCTTAAAAGAGTTTATATCATATTTGTATGAGATATTTCATCTGAGTTGGATTTTGTTGGGACATGTTGGCACCCCAACAACTCCCCTTGAATTTGTATGAAATAAAGGGGTCCCTATTAGAATATATTATTTTTATTTTTATTTTTATTTTGTAAATACTTATCTTTTGGTTTTCCTTTATCTTATCTTCCTTGCTTCGGTAGGTGGTATTCCTGAGTTTCTTCTTTGGATCTTTCATTCTTGCTACCAATTTTAGTCACTTGAACCCCTTAGGATTTTTCGATGCTTAAAGATGCTTGGAATCCTTTGTTAAGTTTTTCTAGAGTCACAACATGCTTTGGTTTGCAAAAGTTTTAACAACACTTGTTTTCTCTTATAAAAATATACATATCTTTCTCCCTATTACAATTATTTTCTTCTTATGTTTAAATCATGCTCAAATCAATACATCATAAACATTATGGAATTATTTATTTATTTTCTATTTATTTTTATTTATAGAATAACCATAATGTAATTTCATTATTGAGATATGAGCATATATATTATAAGGAGACGTTATATTTTGAAATTTAAATTCACCTTTTAAATCTTTTGATTTTAGAGTGAAGTCATGATATTAATGTTTACATCAAGATTGATTTCATTTCTCCCCACTTCACTTTATTTCAAATATTTGTTTAATATCAAATACAATCCAATATTAGAATGAAGTTTTCTTAAGAGTAAACAAGTGTTTATCATTTTCTAAATTGAAAGCAGTGATTCTTGATTGAGATTCATGGTCATAAAAGATGATTTTCTTATGTTTAAAAATCATTTTACCACCTATTTACTTTTAGAATGATTAATTTAAATAAATATTTTTTTACATTACTGGTAATAACTTGTGAAAATATTTTATAGAATAATCTTCTAAAAAACTATATCTCATTCCATCCTATATTTGGTGGTG
The DNA here is from genome assembly GCA_001517045.1 of Pseudotsuga menziesii. Classification (NCBI taxonomy): domain Eukaryota; kingdom Viridiplantae; phylum Streptophyta; class Pinopsida; order Pinales; family Pinaceae; genus Pseudotsuga; species Pseudotsuga menziesii. Next base: position 69,645 of record LPNX010514255.1, read on the forward strand.
CTTTTTGTTTTTAAGTTGATATGCCTACATTTAAAAGGATTAAAACAAAAGTTTGACCTTTTCATAACTTTTGTTTGGTCTTACGTGTTATTCTTGCAAAATATGCATTCCTATTGTTTGAATGGAATAACTTTAATTTAAAATCACGTCAAAACTTATATTTGGTCGAATCCCATGAAATAAGAATAAACTAGGTTAGTTTGAAAGTTACCTGCCACCATTTATCCATTCAATGATCCTGCTAATTAAGAGCTTCCTGAGATTGTTATATATTATCCAATCAGAAACCTGCAACTTATTTTATATCGGTGTTATCAAAGAAGGAGATTCTTCAGAGCAATTCAATAAAAAAATGGTTGTTGCATTCTGCAAATCAGAAGGATTAGATCATTCTAATTGATGACATATATAGCATCTTTATTATTCCACGAATTTTCTGGAGAAAAGGTTTCAGGCTTTATTGTAAAATAAATCATGCTCCACGCATTTAAGATATAGTTTTGCCTTGCTACGAAATCTGGGTTGTAAATTCTTTTTTTTACATTTGTTGCGTGTCTTCCAGGTGTCAAAGAAATACCCCACAAGTTCACAATGGGAATCTCAACTAAAACGATGAGCTCAAAATTGCAGTAAATCCTCGATAGTTCAGTTCATGGCATGCAACCAGATCCCCAATATGATTGCTATTATTTAATGAAGAAGATAATAATCACTTGAATAAAGAAATGCCAACACAAATGATATTCCATGTCATCCAACAAACTTAACAATTAGCAAATATAACACATCAATCACTAAGCTCGCTACCATTTGCCAGGCCTCTGAAAATTGAAAGAGATCGTTTTGCATGCCCATAAGAACACCATGTTATCCCACCAGAATTCGTGCCATGTGAAGAAGGTTATTCATTATGCATCAATGATATGATTTATGTTTGACAGTTGAGAAGAAGTAGCCGCGAATACATGGGGAAAGGAATTGGTTTCAGATAAGATCATACAATTGTGAAATTTTGTGCTCTCATAAAGGGTAAAAGATGGCCTCTAGATAAATCTATTGATCCAGGGAGGAGAGGTTACACCATCTTGATCACACTGAAATTGCCAGCTCGTCGATAACGGACAGTTATGAAACACCAGAGCAAGAGATCAATCAACTTCCTCATTACCTAGATAAAAGAACATCATTAATACTCTGTGAACATGTGAATTTACCAGATTTACGAACTTGAAACTCTTAAATCATTTACTTGAGATTCTTTTATTTCACAACCACCAGTTTATTAAGCCTTGAAGTAAAACATATAATTGCTTTATCTTTTTCTTATTTCAAAGGAAGTCTATTTTTGCTTGATCTTGTATTTTGTTTTTGGGCGTGCAGGTTTAGAAGCGATATATGAAGAAATGACAACGTTCATTAGAGGAGTTGAAGAACATTTCATCGACATCTTTATGCCAAATGATCAAGAACCCTCACATGATTGCAAATGGGAGTCGCTAAGGTTGTTGTAGTCGCTCCCACATTAACAGATTTCATGGAAAGAAGGTGTCATAATTCAATGAAATCTCTATATTCCAAGGAAAGAATTGGTTGGAGTCCAATTCACCCGATAGGTAGCAAGCACAGAAAGAGGACTGTATCACTTATTTAAAGGAAAAATAAATTTGATAGAAAGGTGTTATCCACCTGAATGGCACCTCTCTTCCGAGTGTCGACATTCGCTATGTTGGCACACAAAAGGACATTTATGGATTGAGGGTTGCCCAAAACACTATAGATGGACTTATTAAGAACTACATTTATCATCCATCCAGCTGGTTATTTTTACCTTTTAAATATATCAAGTCCTGTACGCGACTCTTCTTATATGCAACTCGCATGTTGTACGTGAGTGTCAGTTATTGCATCTCGCGTATAGATTTGTACGCGGGTTACCCTTAGTGCAACTCGCGTGTCATACGTGAGTTGCCAGTATTGATACCCGCGTACACCTTCCTTTGACATTTAAAATAAAAACTCGCGATTACTTAAGATTAGTTAAGCACTTAACCTTAATCTCCTTAACTGTCTCAACCTCCTCAACCTTCGAAACTGCCTTATTTCACCAAGTATAAATACAGGCCTTGGGGAGGGTGTTAATCACATACACTTGGAGAGCAAAGTTATGCTGGTGGAGTTCATTCAAAAATATTTGGATCAGTGGAACTCAGAATCCTTTGGTTGCAGAGGATTCCTTGTCTCAGGCATTGGGTTGTAATCTGGACACTTTCATTATTGTTAATAAAGAAAATCCTTCTTCCATATGTTTCTTGAATGTCTCTCATATATTGTGGCTTGATAAATATTATGATTCAGCACTCTGTATATGATTTATCTAACCTGTTTATATATATGTATCATCTTGTATTTAGAGGATTGACTCTTGACAGGTGAAGGAAAAGCATCCCTGAAGGCTTTGGAGGAGAAGCAGAGCGGAAGAGGACAAGCTAGGATTAACCGTCGTGTATCGGGTGAGTCTTTTCTATCCTCCTATTTCCTTTACTACACTCTAGAGTCGATTGCCTGCAAGTTTCATGAGTATGTTGGTAACCCCATACCTTTGGTTATAAGGTGTTTATTCATGTACAACATAATTGGCGACTCCGCTGGGGAGCCCAGACTGCTGTAGGTTTTTTCTGTCACCCCTAACCAGTCTTTGCTTTGAAGTTTGTGTGTGGTCTTTTATCCTGGTTCATACTTATCACAATGTTTGAAAGTCTTGTGGATTTTTCTTATTTTCTGAGAAAAAATGTGTACCTGTATGCAGGTTGCTCTTCTGTATAGTCGCGTACAGAGGCCTGCATACATGGGTTGCTCTCTTGGATAGTCGCATACAGTACGCAAGTTTCCCTTCTACACAGTCGCATACAATCCTGGAAATAGGGATTTTTAAGGATTGGGTTTGCTTGTCCCTCTCTTTGGGTAATTCTTGTTTGTTAGTTGGCTTTCTTTATGAATACTATGTTGTTTGTCTGAAGACCTTTGGTAACCACACTTTGTACTTTTTTCGTAAAGCCCTTGGGTTTCTTTTGTTTGGATTGTCTTCTGTTTGCATGTTGAAGTAGCTTGGCCTGTTGGGTTATAGGTTGAAGTGTCTCTGTCCGAATCAGTGATCAGGGTCTTGGGCATCATTTTTCCAGTCTATCTTTTGATAGTGGTTGGTTTGTCACTCACCTTTATGAGTTTACAGTGATATTTTGTCATTGTGTGCACCCAAGCTAGGGTTCTCGGTCTTCCTTTGTTGGTTGATTCTTGGTTATTTTGACCTGTTTACTTTAGTTTGTTTATTTTATACAGTTGATTAGATCCAAGTATACTCAAGTGTAGTGCATTTTAGGTGCATGGTAGAGTTTGAGCATTTTATAGCATTAGGGTTCGTTATTTGCTCTTTCCCCCACCTCCTTTTCTTGCTATGATTCTTGGCTTATGTTTCTAGTCAGCCTCTGTCAGTGATCTTTGTCTGAGTTCAGAAGCTTGTTGGTGTTTGTTTCCTTCTTCTTTGGTTGGTTAACTTCACCATGGAAAAATAGTTGACTTGTCTTTTATGCAAGCCTTCCTTCCAAGTAGGGCTTATACTGACTTTAGGGCATTCTAGAGTTTGTTTGGTGGTTCTATAGCAGAGTTCCTTTTGCTTTGTTCTTCTCATCTACATGCTTTTAGTTTGTAGGTTGTTTTTCTTTTGCATTTATAAAAGAAAAATAAAAAGAACATATACTTGTTTTTGCTGCCCTCCCCCCCGCCCGCAAACCTCCTTCTTTGGCTTGACCTTGTTGGACAAGGTATTGAGCAACCTCTGTTTGTAGGTTTATATTGATACTTGGGACTTCTTGACCTTTGTTTATGTCAGTCTTTTTTCTCAGTCTCTTCATTCCAAAGTTGTTGGCTCGTTTACCTTTGTAAGCCTTCCTTTCAAGAGAGGTTGATATCCAACTTTAGGGAAACCTAGGGTTTGTTTTTTGGTGTATAGAGTAGTTGTCTATTTGCTTTGCTTACATTACTTGCTTGCATTAGTTGATAGGCTATTTTTTCTTTTGCATTTATAAAATAAAAAGACAAAAACACATGTTTGCTTTATATGCATGTAGATTAGTTTTTTAGTCTAGATTGCATGGCATATCCTTGTTTTTGAAAAAATATTTAAAAAAAAAAGAATTTGTTCTTTTGTGGCTTTCAAGTTTCTATTTGAAAATATAAAGAGAATAGTTTTTTATTTTTGCATTTCATCTCTCTTTGCTTAGTCATTTTGTTTCAACTTTGAGTCAAAACACCACATAAGTTTCATGCCATTTACCCTCTGACTAAAAACAGCCCTTAAAATAAATGATATAATTTAAAAATTATTAGTAAGTTTTATTTTATAGGGTCATACACCAACTAGCTCAGGCTAGACTTGTGGATTAGGGATTTTCAACTCTCCACAAGTGTTTAAATTTCAGACGTAGTTGGCTAATCACTAGGTAAATCCTTTTCTACGTTGATTGTATCTGGGAAGCTCCTCTCAAACGAGAGTTAAGCGCGAGGCCGCGTGGAGACTTGGACTGAGGATATAACCCTTCGATTCCTTGTCAAAGCGTAGACCAAGGTTTTTGCGCATCTGGGGATTCTGTCTTAGACAAGGTTTCGGGCTTTGCTACCCTGCCCATGCATACAAACCGTGGCTAACGACTATCCCCCCAGACTGTCAATATAGTTAAGGTAGCCTTTAGTCTCTTTGACATCTAGGGTTCATACACAGGTACACCGAAAGGCTATTTCTGGTTGACCTTGGACGGACTTGGAAGGTAACCCCGGTAGAAGGTGTGGGAGGGCAGTGGGTGATTCCTCCGCTTGTGCCTAAGAACATCTACAGGGACGCCAAGTAACTGTCTATCAGCTTTATTTTGGAAAGCGTATCTTATACCTGTTTGTCTGTTTGGCTTTAGGAATTTTTAATGAGTGCTGTGTGGTTTGTCTGTACTTAGTGTGCCTTTAGGTGTGTGCTTTGTAATTTTGGTTTCCTTTAAACCTCATACTTTGTCTCCTAGTTTGAAACTATGTCTAATACCCCTTCGAACACCAACCAAGAGATCCCCATGCTAGGAAATCCTTGTGTTATTCCTCTTACGGGGAATGTTGGTGTTCCCTTGATGGCTACCCTGAATCTTCCTGGATTCACCCTAGGGCTACCGGTGTGGTTGTTTGCCACTCCAACTATCCTGAATGCTCCTAATGCTTCTCAAGTAAGCTCCTTATATCAAGGGCATCAAAACACTGCTTCCCCTTCACCTGTAGTTGATTCTCCTCCTCCTTCTACCTCATGCGGTGAAAGTACCGATACTAGTAATGAGCAGTCTAAAAGGAGTAAAAGAAGGAGGAATAGGAAGAAGGCACATAAGTAAGGGGGCACCCGTTCAACCTCTGTAGGTCAAGTTGAACTTCACCAACCAGCCTTTGTAGTTCATTTTGGGGGCACCCATCCAACCTCTATAGGTCATGTTGGATCTAAGCACTCAACCTCTGCAAGTCAAGTTGATCTTCATCATCCAGCCTCTATTGATCATGCTGGTGGGATCCTTCCAACCTTTCTAGGTCATGTTGGATCCAGTCATTCAGCCTCTGTAGTTCATGCTGAGGGCACCCATTCAACCTCTGCTATTCAAGTTGAACCTCCCCATCCAAGCTCTGCAAGTCATGTTAGATCCATCCATCCAACCTCTGTTGATCATGCTGGTGGGATCCTTCCAACCTTTTTAGGTCATGTCGGATCTAGTCACTCAGCCTCTGCATTTCATGCTGAGGGCACCCGATCAACCTCTATATTTCAAGTTGAACCTCCCCATCTAACCTCTGTAAGTCATGTTGGATCCATCCACCCAGCCTCTGTGGTTAATACTGGGGGCACACACTCAACTGCTGCAAAGCATGTTGATCCTAACCACTCAGCCTCTGTTGTTCATGTTGGTGGTGCCCGTCCAACCTCTACAAGTCATGTTGGACCCATTCTCTCAGCCTCTGCAAGTCATGCTGGGGGCAGTCTCTCAGCCTCTGCAAGTCATGCTGGGGGCAGTCTCTCAGCATCTGTGGTTCATGCTGAAGACAATTCGTCAGCCACTGCGAGTCATGTTGACACTGTTGAAAAGACTACCCGTTCAAAACACAAGCCCAAGTTTCCTTGTAAGCTTTGTGAGGGAGACCACCTTACTTATAAATGCCCTTCTATCATGGAGGTGCGAAGAGTTTGGTTTTATGGTCATCCCGTTTTTGAACATTCTGACGCTTTTCAACAACCAACCTCTCTTAGTCAGGTTGGACCTAGTCACCCGGCCTCTGGATTTTATGCTGGGGGCAAACTCTCATCCCCTGTAGGTCATGTTGAGAGCAACCAGTCAGCCACTGCTATTCATGTTGACACCATTGAGAAAACTAGTCGTTCGAAGTGCAAACTTAAGTTCCCTTGTAAGCTATGTGAGGGAGATCATCTTACTCACCAGTGCCCTACTATCACGGAGGTGCGAAGAGTGTTGTCCGAGACTCAAGAATTTCCTTCTCTTGAACAACCTATAATTTCTCAACAACCTACTCAACCTTTGGTTTATCAAGTGGTCGAACCAATCTCAGATTTGGTCGATCCCACTCTTCTTTCGGAGAATGATCCTGATGTGATTGAACCAATGTCATCTTTGGTCAATCCCACTCTCCCTCCAGAGAGTAACTTTCACAAAGTGGATGAATCGATTCCATTGTCGATCAATCCCACTCTTCCTTTGGAGAGTGAAGTGTCTCCTAGTCACATTTTCTTCACTGCCAATTCAGAACTTACTGAACAAGGGGGCATTGAACTTGCTTTGGATCAACCCCCACCAAGCTCCCGGATTGCTTCCTTTGTTTGGGATGGCCTAGTTGAGCCATGCCTTCCTTCTGATGCACCTTTCCAGATAAGGGTCAAAGTTGAATCATATACGATTGCTCATTGTATTGTTGATGAAGGAGCCTCAATTAGTATTTTTTCTACTCGTGCTTGGCGAGGCATGGGTTCTCCCAGCCTTGTGTTGACTGCTAGTCGGTTACTGGTGTTTGATAGAAGAACTTGTATAGCCTTGGGAATTCTTGCTCAAACACCTGTTACTTTGGGTGGGAAGACTATCTTAGTTGACTTCATGGTGATAGAAGACCCCTTGGACTTCAATATGCTCCTTGGACATGATTATATCTATGCCATGCAAGCTGTGGTGTCAACATTTTTTCATGTGATGTACTTTAATCATGGTGAAGAAATTGTCACTATCGATCAGTTGGATTTTCTTGATCCGTCTCCTGACCCAACTAGATACTAGGTCTTTCCTTTATTGATTCCCAGTGTTTCTATAGACACTACCCCGCCACAGGTGAGCTATGTGGCCTCATGTCCTCTGCATTCAATTGCTACTGAGAAGCAGCCTCTGTTTTCATGCTTACCTTCCCGGGACTTGGTCCCAGAAGTTGACCAGGTGAGTCATCCTATACAGACTGTGGGGCCTAATCTCCACTCTGCCAATCCATTCGAAAGTTTAGACATGTGTCCTATCTTAGATGATCTCCTTCCTTTGGATGAAGTATTCCTAGAGTCCTTGATACAGTCTGACCTTCTTTTGGATGTTGGTTCAGTTGTGACTAAGTCTAACCCTGATTTTCCTAGTAAGCCTAACCTTTCTTCTTATGTTGGTCTTGTTGAGTCTTTTGACTCTTCCTTTGAACAACAAGTCAGTGATACTGATGAGTTGGATTTTTCTTATGAATTTTTCAACTCCTGTGATACTGAATTTGTTCCTGCAAACTCTGTATCCCTTGTTGATTTTTGCTCTCCTTCTGAGGTTGATCTTACTGATTATAAACCCTCGAGACTTGGTGCTATAGAATCTTCTTCGATTGATTCTACCTTGAATTTACCTTTTGTAGAATATAGCAAAGTCACACGTGTTTCTTCCAAAGTGACCCGCATCGGATCGTTTCTTATGAATATGATTCTGATGTTGTTGTTTCTTGGAGATAGGATTTTTATTTGGATTCACAACTATTTACTGGCCTCGCCTTATTTTTCAAGTTGTAACTGCATTTGCATGTGCCCTGCTCGCGCTTATGAGCCTGATGCCAGCTTCCACACTTTTAGCTCGTTGTATAAGCCCTCATCTTTGTTCTCATCATCGCTAAGCCTTGTATCATTTTGCCTTTGCAACTTGACACCCTTTACCTTGAGGAGACATTCCCCAAGTGTCCTTATCTTGCTCACTTTCCTTGCATTATTCATAGGTCTGTTCCTTGTGCTTGGAACTAGTTTCGCCTTTCTATGACACTCATCTCCTCGCATTTAGAGCATTCTTTCTGCTTTCCTTCGAGCTCGTTAAAAACAGTAAGGAGGCCGCGAGTTGACTTTTTTGGACTCGTTAAAACTTCACGAGAAAGATATTGAGTTTCTTTAGGCCCGGGTCTGACTCCTCAAAATAGACTTGACTGTCGAGTAAACTTGTCCGTTCAGGCTCGTTAAGAATATGTGAATGGGCATCCACATTGGTGGTAGGTTATCGCTTTCTCGGACCGTGTGGAATAATACGAGAAAGGATCCCTCTCTTTTCTTTGGAATTGAGAAGAGTATTCTCAGGCATAGGTTTCTCACTTTTCCGGACCTGAGGGACTAAACTTACGGAAAAGGAACCCTCGGTATGAGCTTAGTTTTCTCTTTTTTGTGCTCTGGACCAAAACATGAAAAATATTCCGAGTGTACTTTATGTCTTTGTCATGCTCGTTAAATCCTAAAGAACAAAGCATCGAGTTTATTGTTGTAAGCCCCATTTCTCGTAATCAAATGGATATTTCCGATTGATCTTGCCTTCCTTCACACTCGTAAAACTCAGGCTATATGCTGCTTTTGAAGGAGCGTGGGGTAGATGGTAATTTAACCTTTTTTTGACCTTCCTGACTAAGTACGAAAAAGGTGCGCCTTTTCTTCTTCGGAAGTTAAGAGAGTTCTTCTTTGGTATGTTTTATACTTTTTCGGCCTCAGGAGACTAAATTGTATGAAAAAGCCCCCCCCTGGAGTCTTCTTTGGAGTTTTCAAACTCTCTAAATGTGAAAACACCTACTGATCATGTACTATTTCTGGCTCATTAAATCCACGAATCAGTGACACTATCAAGCATTATTTTCTCGTCTCTTCAAGCTTGTTAAAAAATGAAGAGGGATTCGAGTTAACTTTCTTGGACTCGTTAAAATTTAACAGGGAAGGTAAGGAAGAAGTTTTCTCTTGTTTTCAGTAATGGCAGCATGTCCTCCTTGAATAGCACTCTTTGTTTTTTCGATATCCATGTCTCAGTGATTACTTTTCCGTTCAACTATTAATTTGAGTTTCTTACTCCTCCTCTTGTCCATTATACCTAGGGAATCTGATCATGTCTCCTACATGACAGATAAGTTTAGTTGTTCTATCTATAAGTTAATCGCTTCCTTGGGTCATCTTTGTGTCGTGCTCATTGTTCAAGGACTTCACCCAATGTTTGATCTCTATCCTGATCCCATCATTGTTATATCTGTTATCTATTGTGTCTCCCTTCTTTTGCCTAGTTCCTAGTCACTCTTGTGATCCGTTGGAGGATCTATTGCCTTCCTTATCACAGCATGGTTCCATTTCAGTACTTCCTAATGATGAAGACTTAGAGTTTTGATGATCATACCTCAGGATTCACTTTTATCATCGGTGAATTCCTTTGCTTCAGTTGTCGATTATCACCTAATGATTGACAAACTGTTGAATCCTTTCCATGTTTGACTTCAGCTTACCCTTATTCACATGGCTTGGATTGTACTGGTTCTTTGGGATTATTTATGAATACCTTAGTTCCTCACCTATGGACTAAGTTGCGCACGATTATGTTCTATTCATCTACACAGCTTCTAGATCTTTGAAGACTCATCATGATTGTATATTGTGGCTTCGATCCACCTTTGTAATATACGTGGTTTCATACCCATATCATATGATGTCCTCCAATATTGTAAAGGAGCTAGTGTTCCAGTAAATTGAACATAGCATCCTCAGATGTAACTTTGTATATGACATTATTATGTATTTGTTTTAGGTACTTTCTCTGCTCCATTGTATTTCTGAGTTCTCCAAAGATAAATATTATAATGTATTTTGGCCATCGTTTCCCTCTAACCTCACACATTAGGGGGGAACTGTTATCCACCTGAATCGCACCTCTCCGTCCGAGTGCCAACATTCACTATGTTGGCACACAAAAGGACATTTATGGATTGAGGGTTTCCCAAAACACTATAGATGGGCTTATTAAGAACTACATTTATCATCCATCCAGCTGGTTATTTTTACCTTTTAAATATGTCAAGTCCTGTATGCGACTCTTCTTATATGCAACTCGCGTGTTGTACGCGAGTGTCGGTTATTGCTTCTCACGTATAGATTTGTACGCGGGTAGTGCAACTCACATGTCATACGTGATTTGCCAGTATTGATACCCGCGTACACCTTCCTTTGACATTTAAAATAAAAACTCGCGATTACTTGAGATTAGTTAAGCAGTTAACCTTAATCACCTTAACTGTCTCAACCTCCTCAACCTTCGAAACTGCCTTATTTCACCAAGTATAAAAACAGGCCTTGGGGAGGGTGTTAATCACATACACTTGGAGAGCAAAGTTATGCTGGTGGAGTTCATTCAGAAATATTTGGAGCAGTGGAACTCATAATCCTTTGGTTGCATAGGAGTCCTTGTCTCAGGCGTTGGGTTGTAATCTGAACTCTTTCATTATTGTTAATAAAGAGAATCCTTCTTCCATATGTTTCTTGAATGTCTCTCATATATTGTGGTTTGATAAATACTTATGATTCAGTACTCTGTATATGATTTATCTAACCTGTTTATATATATGTATCATCTTGTATTTGGAGGATTGACTCTTGACACGTGAAGGAGAAGCATCCGTGAAGGCTTTGGAGGAGAAGCAGAGAGGAAGAGGACAAGCTAGGATTAACCGTCGTGTATCGGGTGAGTCTTTTCTATCCTCCTATTTCCTTTACTACACTCTAGAGTCGATTGCCTGCAAGTTTCAAGAGTATGTTGGTAACCCCAGACCTTCAGTTATAAGGTGTTTATTCCTGTACAACAAAAGGGGGGGAAGGTCTCTGCAGAATAGAGAGAGTTTCATTATTCTATTATGTTTCTATTTTGTAAATATTGAGGTCTGGAAGTAGAGTGGAGGTGTTGCTACCAGCAGGATACTGTATGAATCTTGCGTTGTCTTTTGTTTTATTATATGTATTCTGTGGGGATTTGAGCACATGAAAGAAGAGGATACATTGGAATTATAGATCAAAAACAGTGTTACAAGCTTATAATGATGGTTGTCATTGTGATTGTTCAGCACTGATTATCAAACTGGTATCATGTTTTTGTTTTATTCAGTTTAATAAATTGTTAAATATATTTTCAATAAGGATCTTCTTTGCTTGATTCAGCTACATTTATACTTTATCATAAGTGTGTGAATTGTTTTTCAGTGATTCAAATAAAAAAGAATTTGTATATTTGATTTTAATATTATTTATATCATGTTATTAAGTTGTTACTAATAATCTGATTGAATGATATTACATATACATTTAGCATATTAATTGAATAACTTGTATTTTTACAGCTAATCAATTGATAAGTTAAATATCTTTAAAATTGAATATTTAAATGTTAGATGTTAATGGTTTGTTGATAGTTATGATACAAGTTTATTAATGATTATTCATTAATAATTCTTTTGTCATAAAGTTATTTTCATTAGAAAGTTATTATGGTAACTATGATAGGTTTTCCTTTGATAGTTATTTTTTTTTAATTTTCTATTGTTTATAGAGTCAATGGATTATTAACATGTTCTTTTAAATTTTCTCCCATGTCCATAGCATAGGATAGGAATAGTTTAGTTAGAATTTAAAGTAGATTTCTTTTCATTAACTGTAACTTAGGTTTTATGGGCTTTTAAATCTCTTTGTAGTTTAGTAGCCTTTCAAAAATTTGTTTCAACTATTTAAAAGTTCCTCATAAATTAATTTATATTGCATATTAGGTTTTAATTGCATTCTAGGAATCCAATGAACTAAATTGTGAGACTCTCTTTTGAGAGAAAACTCATAAGGCAGCAGGGCCTTTGTTCCTGCAAGATTTAGTCATCCCAAACACACCGAGGGCTGTTTTAAGCGCTTTGTGTGGACTATTTCTCCTTTTTGGCCATAGGACATAAAATCCGGCCAACATGACATTAATTTTTATGTTGTATATTTCCAATATATGTCATGTTACTATCTGAACCATTTATTATATTGTTTGAAAATCTTAATAACCATGAGTTATGACAACCATTGATGACAAGTTTGAAAAGATTAATAACCATGAATAATGGAATCCATTAATGTGTATATGCATACCCATACTATCTCATGAAATTTTGGAGTTTTGTACTGCATTTGGAGAGCCAAAAATGCCATATACCCTTGGGGGTTTTAACATTGATTTCCTAGTGTTTTTTTCATTATTTCCCTATGATCAAAAGCAAGTTGCAGAAGCATTTGGAAAGTGAATGAGCATTGATAATATGAATTAGGATTTCATAATACCCTTCAATCTCTTCCATACCTAATTTGAAGTCATTTGAGTACATTTGGGTCAAGTTGGGTTTTACTAGTCTAATGCTAGAAATTGATCAAAATTGTGCAAATCTGAATATCATGTCAAAACGAGTTTTCTTATTTGACCATTGATTTTATGTGGTATATTATAATGTTATAAAACCAATAGGGTCCTTCCATAATAAATTTGGAAAGATTCGATGGTGTTTGGAACCAAACCGGGAAAGACTAGGTTACTACTTTTTCCTAGTTTCGAAATTAGACCAAGTATTGAAGGAGAAGGTATGTGAACTATTTGTGAAAATTCCTGTGTCATGCCATATTAATAATACACATATATAATTTTATAAATACTATAATAACCTAATATCACTTCCCTTGAGCTTCCTCAGTTGTCTCATAACCATGGAATCAATGTGAAATCAATTGTAAATGAGGGTGTTAAGAAAGAATGCTTTCAATGTCAAAGTTTTGAAGCGTATTTGAAATATTTTGGATAGTGTGCCTAGTGTCTCCAAAAATATACATTACAGTGGTATCAGAGTGTGGTACTTGCACCTGTGCATTAAGACCATACATTGAAGAAAATGTTGTAGCAATGTCTTACTATTATGAAGACTCCTCTGAAGATGATTATGAGAAATATGAAGAAGAATGTGAATGGTATGATGAAGAGTTTCCATTTTTCAACACTTACTAAAATTTCATAAGGGAAGAGGGTTATTCTTATGACCCTGTGTGTTGTGAAGATGTATGTTCCAAACCACCATGAGCTACTCCTATGAATGAATTAGAAATATTGAGAGCAACATGTAAAACTTTTCCCCAATAATATAAAGCATATCTTATTCATGTGATGGGAGAGTCACATAAGACCACTCCTTTTGAATACTTTTTTGAGTGGGTGTTTGGATATAAGCCTAATAGTGCAAATGTGAACTCATTAAGGGATAATCAACAATCCACAAGTTTGGAGGAGCATGAAAGGAGTAAAATTCAGCCTACTTGTGAAAAGAGGAGAGATGTATCCTTCCTTATTGATGAGGAAATTATAAACAAGTTTGTGGACCTCATGTGGATGGGGTGGAAGAAATTTCAGCCTAAAGAAGGTGAAAAGATAAAAAACACACCATTAAAGGAAGAATCAGAGACTCATGAAGTGAAGCATCAATCACGTCAAGGTGATTGCAGAGAATAACATGAAGAGGAAAGTGAAGACAAGCACACAATACTTACTAATGGGGGTTTTGCAAATCAAAGAGAATCTACGGATGGATCCTTTAACTTTGAAGGAGTACCTACTGATGGGTGCTCACTACTCTATATTGGTGACATAGATATCAGATTTGAGAAGTTTGTTGTAATAAAAAGTTCTCATAAACATGAATATGAAGACCTTGTCGAAGATAATGAAGAACCAAAGTCAACTTCCCCATCACCACTTGATCTTCAAGAAGTTGATCAAATGAAGAAGAAATAAGAACATGAGGTTCTCTCTCATGAACCATCCTTCAATGAAGGGTATTTGAAGATGAGTGAAAGGAATATCCGTGAGGCCCTTACAATAATCCATGACACAAGAATTGGTGTCAAATTCTTGTTGGAAAGTTTCTTCATCGGAGGATCCATCCATCCTTAAATACTTAGAGAAAATTCAAAGAGAAATGACCAATATCAAAGGTAATTTCTTGAATTTTCTTTCTGATAGAGATTATTTAATTGAGATTGTTGATTTGTCTCATGGAATACCATGAAAAATGTACAAGATAATGGCAATCTCTCAAATTATTTGGATTCCACCCAAAATGCACTCCAAAAATATATGGTGCAGATTCACAAACTTCAAGAGAGGCTGCAAGGGTCCTTTACACTCTCCTACATATCAAACAATCATTTAATGGCTAAAAGCATTTATGTTACAAAGGATGAACCTCATGTGATGGTGGAACATGAGGTACATGTTGATATGTAGGTGCTTGAAGAGGCTACATTCAAACAAGAAGGAAACCAAGAACTTGTTCTTGTTCAGAGGGGACTTGAGTTGCCTCTTGATAATGGTTACACACATTTTGAAGAAGTACATGATTCCACTCCCTTGGAAACAACCAATGAGGAAAGTTTTGCACTTTTGAGGGAGGTGCATGATCCTCCCCCTATGGATCCTTCACATGATGAAAAATTTTCACTTTCTAATCATTTGGGTGAGTTGGTTCATTCTCCTACATTCTACACTTCCATATTTTGTAGCATTCATCCTAATGATGTATGGATGAAAGGTTTATTTTTTATGGTGCTACATGAGGGGTATGAAATTCCTATCTCTCTTTTTCATGATGAATTTATTGGAGCACCATATTCTTTACATTTTAAGCAACATACTCGGTTACATTAATGTGATACACATCTACATGGATGCACCTATGATGTTCACTTGAGTCACTTGGGGACTCATGATTTTCCTTGCTCCTTGCCTAGTCCATTTGATTATGGAGGAATTTCATTCAACACTTGGTTGAAGAGGTATAAGATTGAAGCACATTATTAATGGAAGAAACATCCTTTTTTATTTCTTGATGATATACATATTCATGGGTGTGTTTATGAGACTTCTTTGAGCCACTTGAAGTCTCCCTGTTTTCTTGGCTCCTTATTTGGTTTATATTTTGGTGGAGGTTCTTTATTCACTTCTTGGATAAAAGAACACATGGCTTATTATTTTGATGCACGTTACATTCTTTTGGAGTAGCATTATAGGACATGGGATCCTCAACTATGTCATTAGAGCATATTTGATATAATATTTGATGCTTTTGTGTATGGGCCACATGATGATCTACTAACTTGGATGTACAAGCAATTTCATGATTCTTTGATGAGGTACCTTCTTGATGTACATTTGTATGGTATTTTTATGTACTTTCATTATCTATATTTTGTAATCGTGATGTTTGGAAGGGAGAAATACAAGAAATGGGATCCTGGTATTGCTTGGTTTCAATTTTGGGGGCAGCAACCAGTATGGGAGATTGAGCCACCACTTGAAAAGGTGATTGTAATCAGATTAATGCAGCAGCAAGCATGGTGGTTCTTCTCTAAAATTTTCTTAATATCTTAAAAGACTCAAATTTGGGTAACTCAGTACCAACTTCAAATAATTATGCAAGAGCAAAAATGGGGTTGAAAGTTCAGAAAAGGTTTCCAAAATATGGAGGTAAAGACTATTTATGCAAATTTTGCTTTGATGGAATTAATTAATATTTTGGTTTTTAGTGGTGATGTCACAAGAGATATCAATATGAAAAATACACATCTCTTTAATTTTGGAAACACAAAATTGCAACACATGAATGCCACTACTCAAATGGCAGCTAAAGAAAATTAAGGAGCAGAACCATAAGATAGTACTTGGTGCAATGGAAGGAGTTACCTAGTGAGGATGTCACTTGGGAACATGAACAAATTTTGCAGCATCCAAACTTTGAATTACTTGAGGAAAGGAAATATTGGGTGGGGAGGACTATCATGTCCCCTTCCAAATAAGACTACTTGCAAATAATGTTTCACCAACCTATTAGTTCCCTAGGTTGAGGTGGAGACATAATTTTTTAATAAGGGAGATGTAGGACCCAAAAGGACCTCAGCTTACCACATTTTAATTAAAATGGGTCACATAAATAATAAATGTTAAGAAAATAAGGTGGCATTGGTCCATGGAGACAATTGGAATCTTGTGGAGTCTTTGGGTGACTAGATTCCTCGACAGACTTGGGATGAACTTCATCCAAATTCGAACCCATGAGGAATGTAATGTCATTGGAGGGTGATGTGGTGTCACATAGCATATCATGAGCCAATAAATTTGAATAAGAGAGAATCGTAACTCCCATGGAAGAGGAAGAGACTAAGAAGACAATGTGTGCCGCTTGGAAGGAGATTCCATACACTCTTTGACAACTAATGATGAAAGACTCTATGACAAATATGAAAAAATCAGACCTGATTGCAGACCTATGAAAAATATGACATGAAAGGGATAAAAATAGCAACCAAGAGGGAACATTTGGGAGTTAGAGGCAACCATTTGAATTGGGGAAAGAATTGGAGCATGAAGAAGAAGACAAGTGTCATATGAGTTACTAAACCATTAAGATGAGTTGGAGGAAACCCATGGAGGTAAATTAGACCTAGGAGGCCTCATGAATTTAATAAAATGATTTCATGAGGAAGTATAAGGGTTTAAATCATTTTTTACTTGTCCTTTGGCATTTTGGAGAGCTAGTGCTTGTCCATTGCATGATGAGTGTTCACTCTCCCTACTTGTGAACCAATTTCAAGGGAGTTGGACTCCTTTCCAAGTTGGTTGATGGAGAGGACATTCAGAAATATCATTGGAGATTTATGAATGTTTTTAGTTTCAGGTTTAAGGTCCATACAACTCAATTTCACATATATCTCCCTATTCTCTCATTCCTTCTTCTACATTCCCCATACTCTCATGTAATGGTGCACTTCTTAGAGTGGTGATTGCACTTTGTTGAATATATTTGATTCCAAAGCCTGGGTATATGATGTATGAATCTATACTCTTATGTATATTCTATATAATTTGAAATGTCATAAATCCATGTGTAAAAAGCTTTCATTCTCATGCTTTTGAGTCACTAGTTTTAATGAAATTAGTTTGAAGCTTGAAAGAGTTTATATCACGTTTGTATGAGTTGCTTTCTTTGAGTTGGATTTTTTTGGGACAATAATTTGTATCCTATAGATGGCCATTATATGTCATGTTACTATCTGAACTATTTATTCTACTGTTGATTTGCCAAACTTAAGCTAGTAATGCAATTTCCCCATAAGCAATTTCCATGAAAGTTACCATACAGATGTTGTGCCTCATGATCAGTTTTAAAATATTCATAACCGTGAATAATT
This sequence comes from Pseudotsuga menziesii, assembly GCA_001517045.1. Classification (NCBI taxonomy): domain Eukaryota; kingdom Viridiplantae; phylum Streptophyta; class Pinopsida; order Pinales; family Pinaceae; genus Pseudotsuga; species Pseudotsuga menziesii. The sequence continues at coordinate 87,265 of LPNX010514255.1, forward strand.
ACATCCATAGATGTATTATATACATATCCATACTTTGTTCTGAAGTTTGGGAGGTTCGTACTGCATTTGGAGATCCAAAAGTGGCATCTACCCTAGGGAGTTTTAACATTGATTTCCTATTGTTTTTATCCTTCTTTCCCTATGGTCAAAATAAAGTTGCATAAGAATTTAGAAAGTTGATGAGAATTCATAATATGAAATAGGATTTACTAATACGCATTAGTCTCTTCCATACCAAATTTGAAGTCATTTGGGAGCATTTGAGTCAACTTGGGTTTCACTAGTCTAAAGCTAGAAATTGGCCAAAATTGTGCAAACTGAATATCATGTCAAAATGAGTTTTATTATTATCCCATTAAGTGTATGAGGTATGTTAGTATTTTTTAAATCCCATAGGGTCCTTCCATAATAAATTTGTAAAGGTTCAGTCGTGTTTGGAACCAAACCAAGAAAGACTAGTTTACTACTTTTTCCTAGTTTCAAAATGAGACCAAGTATTGAAGGAGGAGGTATGTGAACTGTTTGTGAAAGTCCTAAGCCACACCACATTAAAAAACCTCATATATCAATTTTCCAAGCCTATCAAAACCTAATATCACTACCCTGTATCTTCCCTAATTGTCTCGTAACAATGGAGTCAATGTGAAATCCATTGCCAATGAGGGTGTTGAGAAAGAATGCTTTCAATGTCAAAGTTTTGAAGCCTCTTTGAAATATTTTGTATAGTGTGCCTACTTCTCCAAAAGGGTACATTACAGGTAACTCATAGGTACTCCTACATCATGTGCCTATGTATAGGGGTCCGAGAACAAGGTCGTCTCATTAATGACATAAAGTGGCTTTATAAAAAGTGTTTCTAAAGTATTTTATGATGTGACAATATATTTTTAAATAGAGATGTGCTTTATTAAAGTAAGTTCTACTTTATAAACTGACTTTATGAGATAAAGTGCACTTTTTTATTATTTAAGGTGAAAGTGACTTTTCAAATGTAATTTGATTTTATATAGTCTAACTTTAAAAAAAAATAATTGAACTTGAGATTAAATCTCATTCGTCGATCTTGCAGGCCAAGATCGAATTTGAGCCCTAGAAGTTGAAACTTACATGGGAGTTTCCCTAAGTTAGAAAATAAAAAGACTTAATGAAACATTGGAATTTATTCTAAGAGAGAATTTTTGGAGTGTCTTGATTTCCAGGGAGGAGCTTGGTGAGGAGTGTGTGAAGCACTTGAGATAGATATAAGAAGAGATTGAGCATCAGATTAATAGAGAGGAGAAACCCAAAGTTAGGGCTCTAATTTCTAGAGAAGGGAATGTTTTTCTAAAAGAGGAGGGGCACACTATTGAGATCATTAGTGAGCACCCATCCCCAAAAGAAGTCTGAAATTTTGTGCAGACCATACAACGGTGTTTTGGAACTCTTTTTGAGGTAGAAAAGTGGCTCAAAATTCAAAGTGATTGCAACATTCATTGAGGGTCATACAACAAAGGAGGAGAGGACCATACAACAAGTGTTTTGTTGTCGGTAGCATGTTTTCCAATGCCTGTACCAACCTATTTATTGGTGCATAAGTGAAGAGGGTCCATGCACTCAAACCAAGGGATTTAATGTTGTCTGTGAGGTCTGTACAATGAGTATGTACAAGGAAGATTCCTATATCTAATTGTGTATGTTCAGGCACACAATTTAAGGTAGATTTTGTGCACAAAAATCAAGGTTATGTTCTGATTATTTATCTTGTAATTAATGACTAATATACTCTTAGAAATTTCTCTCTCGTGCTCAATAAAAAATCTCTTATGACTGTTCTTGGTCGGTATTCACATGCCTTTACATCCTTCTCATTAATACTATAATTTTTTTTCGAATAAAGTCATACGATATCATTTAGAAAGAAATCGCACACGTAGAGTCACTAAGAATATTAAAAAACACATTGTACAACCACTATATCTTGGAAAGATAGAAAGATTGAAGTGCACTACTAGTTTCGGTGATGGTGATGCCACACATTCAACTGTAGGGAACTTATGTTTTTGTGAACATCATTGATTTTGGTTTTTAATAGATGACTTATATCAACGAACACTATCCACCTCACTATAAAGTATTAAATGTTATCTAAGCTAAATCTTTTTTTCTTTGTGTACGCACTGCACACTTCAATGTGATGGATCTCTAATAGAGAAAAATCATCAATATCCATATAATGAGTCCCTTTTTAATCGTTTACATAGTCCAATGCCCTGGATCTCTAATTGATAACAATCATCAATATCCATATAAAGAGACTTGGATGCTCGACAACCACTATAAAGATAAAAAAACTGTCTTAAGTAACACTCTTACATCATGCACTTAGGAGTTGAAATGACATGACAGTTGTGGTCATCATCCTCCCTTCCAAACAAGGTCACTCACCCATCTTCCCACTAGATACTGGTACAGATACAAAATCTGAATCTTGACTCATCATCTCACATTTCATGACATAAACCATGTTTATGTTTTCTTGGATGGTCGTCACGCTAGCCATGTCATCTTGTCCAAGAGGAAACAAGCTGACGCTATTTAGATCAACATCATGGATTAAGCTAAATGTATGCATAGGCTATCACAAACAGTAGATCTAGCTCTAGTTAACATACTTAAAAATTATCTCTAGATACTTCCCTATGCACATGCACATGTCTGGAATCTACACACCATTGAAACGTGGTATCTAGGAGGAAAAGAGGTGGGGTTTTAAGAAACCATAGGCCTCTCATTTCTAGAGAGAGTTTTCTCTCCCAAAGAAGGTCTACATCCATGGGATCCCCATTCCCAAGTTCTATCTGGCTATTACCTTAATGCATTCCATATATCTCCTTTGAAGGATGGTTCTTCTGCATTGTGGACCCTAGCAAAAGAGTGGTCTTAACAGTGATCGTTGTGACCAATTACACCATATGAGAGAGCCAATGTAGTATTTCCTTTTGTATTGATGATGGAGAAATACCAAACACTATATTCTTCTGTATTGATGATGGATAAATCCCAAACACGGATGGAAGCAAACATGGTGGGCGTACTCACAAAATCTAGGAAATGGTAAAGGTCTTAATTTTTATTCTATGTCCAGATAAGCTTCCAAGGTAGATTAATTTTCCCTAAATGAATCATCTAAAATAGTTGACCTCTATTTTTTTTTCTTTTTAAATTTAGATCAATCTTCAAGGCCCCTTCTTGAATAATTGTCGAGATGGGGAAAAATATTGCTAATGTTTCACTGCATTGGAATTTTCTTCTTTGTTATTTTTCCAAAGTAAAAAGGGTGTCTGAAAATTAAGTGATCTTTAGACTTATCTTAAGTACAAAGTGATTCCATATGTGAGTGGAAAGAATGTTTGTTTTCTAACCCATTGAAAGTTTAAAATATCGTGGAAGATTACCTTTCACGTAAATAATATGTTCTTTGTGTGTATTTATCATTAATATAATACACAATTGAGCATTATGCAATCTATTAAACATAGCACAATAAAGAATTGCTTACTTTTACTGTGATTTCTAGCAAATGTCAGGGCTCGAAACTCATCAGGCTGAAGACATTGGAATCTCATTCTCCACCAAATTTCGCAAGAAAACCGCCGACGAGGTCCTGTGCTCTGCAACCTTTATTGTGTTCTCCATGCATCTCTGCACACCACACCAGTCTGTCGGTTTACCGGCGGTCACCGGCATCCACTGGGCTGACAGGTTTCCACCTGCCGACCATTGTAACTTGTAAGTTGTAACATTCTCCGCACCTGCTGAACATGCTTTTGAGATTGTTTACGTGTCATATTTCAATACGCTTCTATCTACAACGCTTTTATAGTTAGTTCGATATCGCGTAGGATAAACGTTCACCAAATCGCCCCGCTTTGCCGGCGAATTTTGCATAGAAACCGGTTTAGATTGTTAACGGAAAGTGTTATTTTTTCAATTAAAAATTTTTTACGATTAGATTTAGTTGATCTATACGAAATGGCCTATTTCAAAACGACCCAAATTGCCCAAATTGTAATTTAAAACGTCGAAATCGTTGTTCCAGCAAAATATTCTCTGCCGGATTCCGGCGAGTCGGGGGCGATTTGGTGAACGCTTATACTGCTCCGTTAGATAAATGTGGAGAGACACAGTAAAAAATGTGGAGAGACACAGTAAAGATCGGAGTTTCCAGATAATTTGTTTGCCATTTTTTTAATTTAATATCAATTTATTTTTAATTTTTTAATATTAAATTTATGAATAGAAGGGATAATATACATTTTGAGATAATTCGGTGGCCATTTTAATTTAATTTCATATAAAATTTATCAATAGGAGTGCGAAAATAAAATATATAATAATAAAAAAGGACTGAATCTTTAACTCTGTGGTATGGTTAAGAAAAGTCAGTAATGTACTGAGCGGAAAAACTGATGTGAAATATTTTGAAGTTGTAGGCCTTTATATATAAATTAAATTATTTATAAGTAGATTTATTTCTTCTAATTTTACCTATAATAATAAAATATTTAATAAATATAAATATATAATATATTTATTTAAAAAAAATATTACATACTTTTTGAAATTTTTTAATATATATTGTTATTATAGCACATTACCATGAATTTTAAAATTGAAACCTTAATATATTTATTAAAAAAATATTACATATTTATTGAATTATTAAAACTTTAATATATATTTATGACATAATCATCATTAATTTTTATAATTATAGTTAATATTTTGGAAATTATTGTTATAATTTATATATTTTTTCATTCTATTATTATAATTAATATTTTGAAAATCATAATATATTATTGTTATAATCTATATTTTTGAAATTATTAAACATAATTTAGAAGTGAGGGTGGGTGAAAGTTGTTATAGATGATTTTGTTGGAAAAGATATATTTTTGTAAGCACAAATTCAAGAAAATCTAATTTATAAATATAAATTTCATATTTATTGAAAAAAATTACTCACCAAAACTCTGAACAACCAAATAATGAAACATTTGAGTACTCTAATGGAATTGTATTAATTAGATCCATTATTTCTATCATTACGCCATTAATACAAACCATTAAAACTAATAAGCAAATCCTAATGGGTTTAAGCATTGTGTTTCAAGCTTTGGTGAGATAATAAAGTTAAATATAAGTTATTTAATAATATATTTTATTATTAAACAATTAGAATGAATA
>LPNX010514255.1:92902-126480 GCA_001517045.1 Pseudotsuga menziesii
AATCTACTATTCATGGTGGTGAACATGGGAATATTCCTCAATGCTATGATATTGCACATCCATTGCCCATATAGGTAGATTCTTTAGGAAAAATCAACTTAGAATGTAAGACAATTATTTGGATTCCACTTGGGAATACAAATCATGATTTAAGGATACAATAGTATTCACAATGCATGTCAATATTGTCTTATGTTAGTTTTGTTGTATGTTAGTCGTGTTGTTTTATGTGCCTTCAAGCCCAACATGTTAAGACTTTGTAAGTTTGTCCTACAAATAACTTCATCATTCACATTTAGATTTGGTATTCACATTTAGAGTTATTTAAGTGGTGAAATGTTTACTTTATCATTCACATTTAGCTTTAGAATTCACATTTAGAATTATTTAAGTGGTGAAATGTTTATTCATGTTGAAAGTTGAAATTGTAAATATATAGTGGTTGGATTTCCATAATCCAGTATTCAAAGGTAGGAAAGTTAGTGAGGGATCGCGGTGCATAAATTGAGCTTAAGAAGGTCTAAGTTGTTTTTAGAAGCTGAGGATATGGCGAAAATGACTAAAAAATCCAAAACATAAAATAATTAACCTACTTTGATTTTAACAAGTCCATATATTTATAATTATTTTGGAAATGAAATACATTGTGACATGCATATTCAATTCTATGACGTTTTTTTCCTTTCCAAATGGCGTTTCGAAACGACGTGCTCCATGTTGTGTTATGTGTCTTCAAGCCCAACACCAAATGTGTTTTCCTTCTCGCTTAAACTTTAGATTCTAAGGACTTTGAGTGGAAGTTATGATATTAAAGTTGTTCATTAACATTACACGTTATATGCATTTTGTTTACTTTCACCTAATTTTTTTTAATTAGATATTTAAAACACTAAAATTTACAAGCAACTCCCTTCTCTATATAAAGCAACTCCCTTCTTTGTTAGTTTTACTTTATTGTATAATTGCATATATATGCATATAATATATAAACATAGCCAAGAAGCTAAACCTTACAAGAGGACCTATCTTCTCTATATAGACAGACAACTACATTTTGTTGTATATGTTTATGTTTACTCTAGTGTATAACTTTGTATATAAATATAAAGACTACAAACACTACGTGGAAGTTAAAAGTTAGGAAGGTACATAAAGTTAAGAAAAGAAGAAATAACATAGGCCTTGTAGATTTATAAATAATTAAATAGTGCATTTTTAATTGAAACTTATTTTAAATCTTAATTAAAGATGCATTTAAGCATAACAAGATACGAGGACCATGAAATGAATATCCACTGTACACTTGTTGCACTTGAGTCAATCTTGTTAATCCGCTAAAGGAAGTCCAAAATATAAGATAATATCTAAACACCTAAATATAACATATTAACACATATCAATATAGGTATATGAATAATATACAATTCTTAAAAACTTCAAATCTGAATTTTCAATATCCCGCTATGTAAGAAAAAATCCATTGACATCAAGATTAGAGTGATGGATGGTCTTAGGAGAGGACCTCTCTTCTCTATATAGACAGACAACTACATTTTGTTGTATATGTTTATGTTTACTCTAGTGTATGACTTTATATATAAATATAAAAACTACAAACACTACCACGAAGTTAAAAGTTAGGAAGAAACATAAAGTTAAGAAAAGAAGAAATAACATAGGCCTTACCAAGTTTTCTACCGTAAATATAGTTTAACGGGATAACATAGTTTAAGAGTTAGAAGTCCAACAAAATATCATGTAGAAATATACAAAGTTAAGGAACAACCTCCATCGATTGCATGGGTTAGATAGGAATTTTTCAAGTATAGATAGAGGTTGTTGGGTTAACATAGTTTGAGAATTAGAAGTCTCACAAAATAACATGTAGAAAATTATAAAGTTAAGGAACAACCTCCATCAATTGGATGGGTTAGATAGGTTTTTTTTCAAGTACAAATAGAGGCATAATTAATAGAGAAATGAGTTAGTACTATAATTTCATTTTTCTTCTTGTTATTCAAGTTTAATTTTGTTTCTCTCTAGTTGGAACAATATAAATTCGAATTTATAAAAATAAAGATATTTAGTTCAAATTCAACTAACAATATTGGTGAATGAACCTCAAGAATATCATTCTTGATAGAATTTTGAGTTAGCTATCACAAAGCATTTCTATTAGTTGATTCTCCTAAAGTGAGGAATTATAGGCCAATTCCAGAAGCAGAAAATTGGGGAGGATACTCCTAAAGTGGGGAACCATAGTGTTGATACTACACTCATTGGAATATTTAGGGAGGATGATCCTAAAGTGGGAACCATAGAGTTGATTGTACCATAGAGTTAATAATACACTCATTGGAATCCCAAGCAACATTAAACCATAACTGGTAGAGGACACGCCAACAAGGTGATAGGGAGGATGCACTTCAAAGATAAGATGGTAAGAGTCGAACCCGTAAAGAGTAGGAAGACCACATATGAGGGAAAGTCTAGATAAGTAATTATATATGTCCACTTATAAGATTTTCCCTTGCATTTTTTTCTTACTTGTTTCCAGTGTGTACTACTACAACTATGTGAATTGCACATTGCAACACACAATAGCAATCTACTTATATATAGAAGAAATTTCTATGTCTCGAAAGCTTTTGGTCATTTCTCTACTTTAATTCTTCAGGTGTGAATCGTCTTTTCTTTCCAATGTATTGTTTGTTAGCTAGGCAGAAAGAATTTTCTATGTTGCCAGTAGCTTGGATGAGGAAGACAACAATATCAATGCTTTTCTTTCTAAAGTATTTTTTGTTAGCAATGCAGAAAGAAATTGCTACAGAGTCTATAAGTTGGATAAAAAAGACAACAGTATCAATGCATTTGCAGTTTGTCTAATAGATAATTGACATGAGAACTTTAGGATCTTTATTTTAAGTTATCTAATATTCCAAACACGCACTATCATTTTTGGTGTTTGATTTTTTTTTCTTGCTACTCTTCCAAGAAAATGCTTGTGTGAAGTATGTACAAATAAGGGATTGTTTTTTTAGTTGAAGATATTTTATTCATAACTTTGACAAAAAAATCAGTAGTTTGTGTAAGGATTTTAATTTATTTGGCTCTAGAGTACTTAGCCATATGGACATTCAGAATTAGTTACTGTTTATTTTTGTCATCAATATTTTTCCTAATTTCAAGCTTAGAAGGTTCCTAACAAAATTAAAGGATGTCCTGATATATTCATAATGTAACTTTAAAGTATGCAATTTGGGAATTCATTGGAATCGACATGTTTGCATTTACTATATAAGTGATGCATTTCTCTCAAATGTCCATCTTAATAGATCATGGAATGAATTTTTAGATAGGACTATCCATTAGGATATTGTGTGCACTTTGTAATGGTTAGAGCACGTCCACTTTATTACTCAATCACAACTTCCAGCAATAATATATATCATGTACATTTGTAGGTTCTTGTGTGCCGTGTGGACTCAATTTAATTTGATCTTAAGGGTTAAAAACTATTGCTAAGCATTTCATATACCCCACATAGGTTAAAATCTCCATGTTTTCCTCCTCTTGGGTTGTCTCCCTTTTACAAAAGTGTCATTTCACATGGGAGGAACTACTTACAATCATGGATGACTTTGGTAGATATATATTCCCATGTGTTATATATTAGTAAAAAATATTCTTGTAAGTATTATAAGTCAGTTATATTCCATTGTAATACTCCTAAAATGGAGAAGAGCACATTTACTATAATGATGATCAAAATCATTTTGTAATATCAAAAGATGTCAATAGTTGAAGCAATTAAAAAGTGGAGATTGGTTTTATACTTAACAATAATGTAAGAAATTATAGTTAGTTATGATTATGATAGTGAGACAACCTTGGTACTAAAAGGAATGCTTATAATCTGTATATCCGTGCTACATATATTGTAATATTTAACTAATGACTTAGTGTATTTGTGTTATGACATGGTCCTTGGGAGATGCAACATAACAACTATCATTACCATTCTTTAGTGTACCAAATCCAAATGCATCTTGGGCAAGACCAGGGGGCTATTTAATGCAGGTTGGATAAGAGTGTGGCAATACCCCCAAGTCACTTGTTGGTCATTTATGAGATGACCATATATAGATTTCTCGAGTCTAAGGATTTGATGGGTCATGTTCTATTATGGAGGGATCACTATATATCACAAAATAAAAAGATGTAATCAATACGTTGGTGAATGAACAAGCATGACATGTTGGTTATATGCGCTTGCACAAATGAGAGTATGCTAAGCCTTGAAGTTTGGCTAGATGTCTGTTGAGCGCCTTCTAATTACTCTCCCGCCAATATCGAAAGAACATGAAAACACTTCTATCTCATTTGCAATTTTTTCAAAATTTTTATTAGGCATTCATGGCATGCCATCTTACCTTCTTAATACAGACACAACACTGGTCCTGTTCGTGGGTTATGAAGATTATGGACAAAATTCAATTTCATTGGTTGGTTTTATGCAACCATCTTACCTTTCTAGTGCAGACACAACATTATGGTCTTGTTTGTGGCATGTGCATATTATGGACAAAATTAATCTAATTCGTTGGTTTTATGCAAATCCTTGTTTGGAGCCGCTATAAACTATAATCTTTATTGTCATCTCACGGTTTCTATTAATTCCCATCATCCCTAGTCTTTGGAAGTGGAAGTGCAATAAATGTTGTAAGTGATATTATGGAATCCCTTGTTTCTCTTCATATTCATCCAAATAAAGCTACAAAGAGATTAGTCTTTGGGAGTGCAATAGATGTTGTATGTAATATGATGGAAGCCTTTGTTCTCTCCACATTCACCCAAATAAAGCTACAAATACATTCATTGAGATGTTGATAAACACAAGTACACCAATTCTACACCAACTTGATTTTATTTCTCCTTTTCAATCTTCTTTACCTTCCAACCGTTAAACTTATCGAAGTATTATTGCCCTTTCTTGAGGCAATTGCTAATATATTAAATTTCTAATTTATAGAGACATTGAGTGATCACCTTATCATAACATCATCCTTGATGCACTCTATATGTTGATCCATACTCTTGTCCGACTCTCACAAGTTCGAACTTGGAAAAGTGGTTTTCTATTTATTTTGAAATTGTTTTTTCTTTCTTTTGTGAGTGCTAGTGATGATGTGCTGTGGGGTTGGTGAAAAGATGAAGGTATAATCGTTCAATCCCTATAATTCAGTGCCAGTTGGGCAATCAAAATGAACTCACGTCACGTTGGTGAAGCTAAATGAATTAATTAAAAGTAGTGAAAGAAAGTTCCGAGTTTAAATAGAGGAATTAATAGTGGTAGGCGGACATATGCGATTAATAAAAGTTGTGGAAGAAGGTTCCAAACTAAAATAAAAGAAATAATCGTAGACAAAGAGTTGCTTATGAGAAGGTATTGAGCTAAGTTTTCCCACCGATATGTAAAAGAGTAATTTAAACTGGGATGATTTCCTAGGCGGGAATTCCATGGAATTTGTAAAAAATAATTAATTTTTAGAAATTAATGTTAAATATTTGAAATACATAAGATTCAATTTATTTTTTAAAAATCACCAAATTTTAATAAAAAATTCACGACATGTTTAAACTTCTTCTAAATATATAAGTAATGATCTATATGTAAATATGAAATAGTATATATATTTTTGTAATTAAGTTTTTCTACACTTAGTAAATATAAAATCAAATTAAATTTATATATTATATATTTATTTAATTTAATATATATATTTCTTATATTATTAATTTATTTTTACTTATCTAACTTATACGTCTCACCCACCTATTGCTATTGAAGATCGCATTATTATTCTCACTTAGATATTATTCTCATCAAATCAGATATTATAGTCCACAAATATTTGACGACCCAAGGATTGATAAAATTATGATTAAAATAAAGCTGATCCCCACAATATTTGACGACCCTGGTATTGTTAGTTGTTAGTGAGCACATATCCACTCACACATCCCTTCATCAATCAAATGGCTGCCACATTAACAAAATTAGCCCACTGTTTATTCAAATCAAATCTTAGGTTCCAATGTATCTTTCACGGCATTTTATTCACAGAAGTCGAAGCCAGGAGGACCCCGTGGCACTTTTGAGATTCTGCAGATCTACAGATAAGGTCAGATCATTTCCCGGTATATGTATATATATACAATCGTATGCTCTGAATTAGTTATGCAAAACGGGTTTGAGTCATTTCTGTGTTACGTTAGATATTTTCTGCCTGAAGATTTTGCAAGTGATACATTATACTGGCAGCTTCAAGCACGAGTAGAATGGAGGCCAGTGGAAGGAAAAGGCATATGGTGGTGAATTTAGAGATCTTAGAAGCTACAAATGTGATAATTAAACCTGACTCGGCCAGAGACAGTCTGTTTGTTCGATATTATCTTTCGACTGGCAATGGCAACGGCAATGGAAAGGGGAACAAGATTGCAGTTAATTCAAGGGAAATAGTAGCAAGGCCAGACCCTCAGTGGAAACAAACCTTCTGCTTGGAGTGCGGAGGAATTGTGAATGACAATAATGTCATTTCTGAATTGCAAAAACAGTTTGTTAGGTTTGAATTGAGGCAGAGGAGCAGCAAAGTTAAAATACTCGGAAATATGTTCAGATCGTCCAAAGTGGTGGGATCGGTTGAGATAGCATGGAACGATTTGTTGGCTTCTCCCACGCTATCAATAAACAGGTGGTATCCCTTAATACCAGCTGCAACTATTAGTGGAGGATCGGAGCTGCCTGCACCGAGTTTGCACCTTGCAATCTCTCTAAAGTCGGTGGTGGATTCGGTTTCACCGCAGGCTCCTCAAGAACATGATCAAGAAGCTATGAGTTGCAGGAATGAAATGAGAAAGAATTATGTGAATGTGAATGTGAACAGGCGCATTCGGCGTCTAGAACGCGATGACTGTGGATGCGGAAGAAAGGTTTGCTGCCAAGGCCTTCATGAGGACGGTATTTTCGCTGGTGTCGCGGGATGATTCAAAACTGTATATATATCGAAACGGATGTCGATGCAGCTTGGATGGATATCATCTGTATATATGTTGATTCAAAACTGTCTATATATCATTTGTACTGTCGTCCTCCATTAAAGGGCACGGCCAGTACACAACAAATGATGGAGGTCCAGAGATCGAATGGTTCAATGAATATTATTATACAATTTTTGTTCAGAGTATTACTCCATGAATATATTTGTTTCGCGGAAGCACCGCAGGCGTTTTGCTTTTTTAAATAAATATATGAGGTCTCATTCTTTATATCTACATTTATGTGATATCTTGCATCAGGCATCGATTTTTAACCCAGGTCTATTCGGGTTTAGGTACCCCAAACTTATTCAACGCCGAGAGTCATTTTGACGGCTGCGTGTTTTTGTTTTTTTATATCGTAAAGAAGAACTAAAATGTTATTTTTAACCCAAATTTAAAATGTTTCGAGCATGAATATCGAGATTACTCCACCATGTCTCTAGAATGTGTTAGAAATATTTATTACTGGTTGATCCAATAAGCACATCAGCTGACTGTGTCAATGAGTTCAGAGAGTTTAAATCTCCGGTATATTAGACAATGAGTTCAGAGTGTTTAAATCTCCGGTCTATATAAGACAGTAGAATTTAGTTACAGTTTTTAATGTTAAAAAAAAGGAGATTGTAAATCTGAAAAATATAGACAAGCAGAATAGAACATAGAAGAGAAGTATGGAGAAGAAGAAGAAATACTTTGTGAAGGGTTTGAAGCTGTAAGTTTTGTTATGCCGTCACAAGAAATATAATTCCCTAAATCTATAGTTTAATGCAAGTTTTTAGTCAGCAGCATATCCTCTCCATATTTACCGAAGTGAATGTTGTTTACGTGAGTGAAAGACACAAAGAATCCATAATTATTTCAGTGTGTCGCAATTAATCCTCTTAGGTTACAGCAGTGAAAAATGTTTTTCATATTTCTAAGTCTTTAGACTAAGAAATATAAAGTTGTTGTGTCAAAGTGAAAACTTGATCGCACATGAGTTGGTGGAAACCTAATTCATGTCGTAGTAAAACCCCGTCTAAGCCAAAGTAAAAGTATGTCAAGGTGAAAAGTCCCCCGTAGCTACTCTGTCGCAATAACTCTATGGTGCAGTAATTGTGGCGCGGTAATTTTGTCATGCATTAACTCCGCTGTAACTCAAGTTAATTGGGGCCGTAGCCGTTTTTCTAAGAAAATTAAAAATTAAAAATGGCTTCTAGTGTTCAAATATGTTTTTTACAAAAAGAATTATGAGTATTGGTGTCTAATAATGAAGGCTTTGTTCAGAGGTCAATATGTTTGGAATATTGTCCAGAATGGTTATGCAGAACCAACAGATCAAGTGACATATAATAATCTCTCACAAGTTGAGAAAGATGTTTTGAGGAAACAAAGGAAGAAAGATGGAAAAGTTGTGTTCTACATACATCAAGCCATGCATGAAAGCATACTCCCAAGAGTAGCAGCAGCAAATACCGCTAAGCAGGCATGGGATAAATTGGAGACCGCATATCAAGGCTTGGCCAAGGTAAAGACTTCCAAGTTGCAGATTCTGAGAAGATATTTTGAATCTCTGTCCATGAAAGACTCAGAGTCGGTAGATTCATTCTACATCAGAGTTGTTGGTTTGATAAATCAACTTAAATCTCATGGAGAAGCCATAGAAGACCAAAGAGTGGTTGAAAAAATTCTCAGATGTCTTCCCCCAAGATTTGAATCCTTGGTTGTGACCTTGGAAGAAAACAAAGACATGACTGTGTTTACCATTGATGAGCTGCAAGCTTCACTCATCAATCATGAACACGCGCTTAGCAGAACAAACACATCATTGGAAGCTGCATTTGCAGCATAGACATCTATAGACATAGGTAGACGAAGAAACTTCTCAAGAGGAGGACGCATCAATAGTCCTGCAGATGTTGCTAGTAGAGGACATAATCAGAACCCAAGTCATCCAAGTGGTCACAGGTTTGATAAATCAAATATTCAATGTCACTACTATAAGAAATTTGGTCATTATGCATATGAATGGAGGAAGAAGCAATATGACCAAGGGAAGCAAAGCCATAATTAATTGACAAACACCAGCATTTCGTCGAGCGCAATGCTGATGGCATGCACATCCCCAATTGAATGCAATACCATCCAAGAAAGTCCGTGTGACATATGGTATTTAGATTCAGGTTGCATCAATCATATGACTGGTAATTTAAATTTATTTTCCTGTCTAGATAATTTAGTTCAAACTGATGTTACACTTGGAAATAATGTCCAAGTCATTGTTTTGGGAAAAAGTACTCTTAGCATTCTAACCAAACAGGGGGAGCATAAGTATATGCTTGATGTTTACCATGTAGAAGGCATGAAGCATAATTTACTGAGGATTGGATAACTGATACAGAAAGGATACAGAGTTTACATGGATGATAATCAATGTGTGATTAAAGACATATGTCCAAACAACCAGCTGATAGCGAAAGTGCCAATGACAAGCAAACGCCTTTTTTTCATTGAGGATAGTTCTAGACAATATAGAAGTTGCATTCAAGGCAGAAAGTAAAGAAGAAGTTGTTCACTGCAACAAGAAAGAAAATGACAGCGTTGAAATTCAAGCTGCATTTTAGACAGAAGTTCAGGATGATTCCTAGCTATGGCATTTCAAATTTGGACATTTGATTTTGGTGGGATGAAGCTACTGCACACAAAGAACATGGTAAAAGTATTTCCATTGATCGAAAAACCAGATAGAGTTTGTGAAGGCTGCATCTTTGGCAAGTAGAATAGAGAAACGCTTCAAGTTGGAAAGTCATACAGAGCACGCACATCACTTGAGATCGTGCACTCTGATATATGTGGTCCAATGCAGACAATGTCCATTGGTGGATGCAATTATTTTCTTACTTTTATTGATGACTACTCAAGAAAAACAACGGTTTATTTGTTGAAACATAAATCTGATGCATTTAGTTGTTTTCAATAGTTTAAAGCACTCATGGAGGACCAGAATGGACACCGCATAAAAATCCTAAGAACAAACAGAGGTAGTGAATATGTTTCAAATGAATTTCTAAATTTCTGCAAAACTCATGGCATACATAAGCAATTCACTGCACGGTATACAACTCAACAGAATGGTGTTGCAGAAAGAAAGAATAGAACCATTATGGAGATGGTGTGCAGCATGATGGCAACCAAGCATTTGCCAAATGAATATTGGGTTGAAGCAGTTGCAACTACTATATACATTATGAATCGATGTCCAACAAAGAGCGTGAAGAACAAGGTTCCTCAAGAAGCATGGACATGTATGAATCATAGTGTTTCTCATTTAAAAGTTTTTGGTTGTGTCTCATATGCTCATGTGCCAGATGAGCTAAGAAAGAAGTTAGACAAGAAGGGACAAAAATGTATTTTTGTTGGCTATTGTGAAGACACAAAAGCATACAAGTTGTATGACCCTGTCGTAAAGAAAGTAATTATTAGTCGTGACGCTCAGTTTGTCGAGAATGAATCATGGGATGGAACTGTCAAGAAGAATGTCAAAATTGTGTCAAATGTTGAGCATGAAGACATGACGGAAGAAGTGGTTCAAACACCACAAGTAAAGCAACCAGTCGCAGCATCATCGACTCCCATGACACCGTGACATGGTTCAGTACAAGGAACATCAACACAAGTCACAGCTCAAGCTACACCGACAAGCACACCAAGAGGACAACAGAATCCATCAAGCAGTTCGACATCAACAGATCCAATGAAAATAAGAAGTCTGTGTGAAATATATGAATCGGGTACATCAAATTTCTTCTCTCTCTTTGCATTCTTTTCTCAAATAGATGATCCACTAACATTTGAGGAAGTTGTTGAAGAAGATGTATGGGAACAAGCCATGGATGAAGAAATAGAATGCATTCAGAAAAACCAGACATGGGAACTGGTTGACGTACCAAAAGATAAAGATGTAGTTAGCGTCAGATGGATTTATAAGACCAAGCAAGATGCTGATGGGAATGTGCAGAAGCACAAAGAAAGAATGGTAGCAAGAGGGGTCACACAGCAACCCAACATAGATTTCAATGAAACATTTGCACCAGTTGCATGCATGGATACAATCAAAACCGTTCTGGCCATTGTCGCACAAAACAAATGGCATGTTTATCAAACAGATGTTAAGTCAGCATTTCTGAATGGCTATATAGATGAAGAAGTATATGTGGAACAACCACAAGGCTATGAAGTTCCAGGAAAAGAACACAAAGTGTATAGGCTAAAAAGCCACTTTATGGTTTGAAGCAAGCTCCTGGAGCTTGGTACAGTCGCATTGATTCCTATCTCATTGAGAATGGATTTCACGAAAGTGAAAGTGAACCAATGTTGTACACCAAAGTGAATGAGAAATGTAACATGTTAATTGTTTTCCCGTATTTATATGATTTAATATTTATGGTGATTTTGGCATAACAGAATTTAGAACAGTCATGGAAAGTGAATTTGAAATGATTGAGTTGGGGATCATGAAGTTATTTCTGGGCATTGAAGTTCAGCAATCTAAAAGTGGTATTTTCATATCACATTCCAAGTATGCAAGAACAGTTTTAAAAATATTTAATATGTCAAATTTCAAGGAATCCACAACACCAGTGATAACACGTTTAAAATTGAGCAAAATGATGATGGATCAACTATAGATCCTACGTTGTTTAAAAGGATTTTTGGCATCCTTATGTATTTAACAGCGACAAGACCAGACATAATGTACGGAGTAAGTCTGATCTCAAGATTCATGGAGTCACCAAAAGACTCACATTGGCAAGTAGGTAAAATAATTCTGAGGTATGTAAGTGGTACAAGAGATCTTGGCATAATATATTCAACTTCAGAAAATTTTAAAATCGTTGGATATACTGACAGTGGCAATGGATCCAGCAAAAATGACAGGAAAAGCACATCTGGGTACACATTTCATTTTGGTACAGGTGTTGTTTCGTGGGCTTCAAAGAAACAACCCATAGTAACTCTATCTTCAGCAGAAGCAGAGTATGTTGTAGCTATAGGCGCTGCATGTCAAGCTGTTTGGATGAGAAGAATATTAAAAGACCTATCATAGAACCAACAAGAATCAACAACCATTTTCCATGACAACAATTCAGCCATTGCATTGTCAAAGAATCATGTGTTTCACAAGAAAACCAAACACATTGACACAAGGTATCATTTCATAAGAGAGCTAGTGAATAATAAAGAAATTTCTTTAGAATTTTGTAGGTCTGAAGATAAACTTGTAGACATATTCACAAAGCCATTGGCAAGGGGTACATTCCAGTATCTTCGAAGTTATTTGGGAATGACAAGTTCTGCACAATGAACTCTGTCATGAACAGAGCATGTTTATGCTCTGAAACAATTTTGTATTATTTTTGTTTTAAATTTCGATCTGCTCATTATTAAGGGGGAGTGTTGGAAATATTAATTACTCATTGATCCAATAAGCAAATCAGACGACTCTGTCAGAGTCTGTAGCAGGTCAAAAATTGTTAGAGAGTTTGACAGGATAAAGAGTTTAGATCTCTCGTATATAAGACAGTAGAATTTAGTTGTTGAAGCTAAGTTTCTAGGTAGAGAGTAATTACAGTCTTTAATGTTAAGTCGGTTAGTCGACAGACATTTTCTCTATGAAGAAGGAGATTGTAAATATGAAATATATAGACAAGTAGAATAGAACAGAGAAGAGAAGTGCGGAGAAGAATAAGAAATACTCTGCACGAAGAGTTTGGATCTCAAGCATCTGTGTTTTTGTAAGTGTTGAAGAGCCAAGCTATGTAATAGATGAAACATCCTGGTAAATTCCAAGTTTGTATTTATGGCTGTAAGTTTTCTTATGCCGTCACAAGAAATATAAATCCTTAAATTTGTTCTTTAATGCAAGTTTTTAGTTAGCCGCATATCCTCTCCACATTTACCTGAGTGAATGTTGTTTACATTTATTGTGAGTGAAAGACAAAGAATCCATAATTATTTCACTGTGTAAAAGTTATAGTTTTTAAGCGCAAAGGTTCGACACAAATCTAGTTTATTATTTTCATATATAATATTGTGAGTGAGTCGCAATATAGTTGTGTCGCAGTTAATCCTAGTTTACCGCAGTGAAAATTGTTTTTCATATTCCTAAGTCTTTAGACTAGGAAATATAAAGTTGTTTTGTCAAAGTGAAAACTTGGTCGCACATGAGTTGGTTGCAACCTAATTCATGTCATAGTAAAAGTTGGTCAAATACAAAGTAAAAGTGTGTCAAGGTGAAAATTTCTTCGCAGTTACTCTATCGCAGTAACTCTGTCATGCGGTAATTTCATCGTGCAGTAATTCTGTCGTAGGTAATTGAGTCGCAATTTTTTGGAAAAAGTGAAATGGGGAAAACAAAAGGTTGTGATGTGCGCGGTAACTCAATTTAATTGTCGCGACCACCGTTTTTATCGAGAGTGTGGGGGATTAAATCTCACACTGGATGATAGTAAGACCTGGGGTGTGCTCTCATGTGTAGGTTGGCTGATGTAGAGTTCTCCAATTTGGTCCAACAGTTTTGGAGTCCTTTCGAACCGATCCAAGCGATTCTGTGATGCCAGGTCTAGTGAAGAAATTAAACAAGCTTAAGCGGGTGGTTTCAAAATGGGAGATCCAGAAAAAAAGGGTTATTGCAATAGGACCTCCAACAAACAGAAGATAGGATCTCCGATATTTTCAAGGGGAAATGACACTACTAAAGTATGGGGATGTTTGAGACAAAAACATTTTGGAAAATTCAAATTTGGAAGCTTTTATGATTGTGTTTTTGAATGCATAAATGTATTTAGCACCCTTAAATACCCCTACATGGCACTCGGATTATGAAATTTCCACAACTAATGTATATGACTCTTGTTAGTTTTGGTAGCTTGGAGGTACTCCTGCATTAGGTGCATAGGTGCAGGGGTCCAAGAACAAGGGGGTTTCATTAATAAAATAAAGTGACTTTATAAAAAGCATTTGTAAAGTAATTTATGATGGGACTTTAGATTTTTAAAGTGGCATGTACTTTATTAAAGTAAGTTGTACTTTATAAAGTGAATTTATGATATAAAGGGCAGTTTTTTACTATTTTAAGGGTGAAAGTGACTTTTCGAATGTAATGTGATTTTATATAGTCTCACTTAAGATATTTAAGTGTACTTGATATTAAATCTAATTCATCAAAATTGCAGGCCAAGATCGAATGTCAACCCTAGAAGTTGAAAAGACATGGAAGCTATTGTAAGATGTATGTGAAGATGTATGTGCCAAAAACACCACTAGCTACTCCTATGAATGAATTAGAAATCTTGAGAGCAACATGTAAAATGTTTCCCCAACAATATCAAACATATATTGTTGTGATGGGAGAGTCACAAAAGACCACTCCTTTTGAATACTTTTTTGAGTGGGTGTTTGGATATAATCCTAATAGTGCAAAGGTGAACTCATTAAAGGATAATCAACAATCCACATGTTTGGAGGCGCATGAAAGGAGTAAAAATCAGCCTACTTGTGAAAAGAGGAGAGATATATCCTTCCTTATTGATGAGGAAATTATAAACAAGTTTGTGGACCTCATGTGGAGGGGGTGGAAGAAATTTCGGCCTAAAGAAGGTGAAAAGAGACACAATACACCATTAAAGGAAGAATCAGAGACTCATGAAGTGGAGCATCAATCACCTCGAGGTGATTGCATAGAATAACATGAAGAGGAAAGTGAAGACAAGCACACAAACCTTACTAATGTGGTTTGTGAAAATGAAAGATCATCTATGGATGGATCCTTGAACTACGAAGAGGTACCTACTGATGGGTTCTCACAAATCTGGTGACATAATGATCATATTTGAGAAGGTTTCTGCAAGACAAAGTTCTCATAAACATGAATATGAATACCTTGTGGCAGATAATGAAGAACCGAGACCAACTTCCCCATCACCACATGAGCTTCAAGAAGTTGATCAAATCAAGAAGAAAGAAGAAGAAGAGGTTTGCTCTCATGAGCCATCCTTCATTGAAGGGTCTTTGAATATGAGTGAAAGGAATATCCATGAGGCCCTTAGAATAATCCATGACACTCAAGCATTGGTGTCAAATTCTTGTTGGAAAGTTTCTTCATTAGAGGAGCCATCCATCCTTAAATATATGGAGAAAATTCAAAGAGCAATGTCCAGTATCAAAGGTAATTTCTTGAATTTGCTTTCTGATAGAAGTTATTTAATTGATTTGTTTTGCACCATGGACTAATATTGAAGAATGTACAAGATAATGACAAGCTCTCAAATGAGTTGGAGTCCACCCAAAATGCACTCCAAAAATCTATGGTGCAGATTGAGCAACCTCAAGAGAGGTTGCAAGGGTACTTTACACTCTTTTACATATCAAACAGTCATTCAATGGCTAAAAGCATTTATGTTAAAAAGGAGGAACCTCATGTGATGGTGGAACATGGGGTACATTTTGATATGCAGGTGCTTGAAGAGGATACATTCAAACAAGATGGAAACAAAGCATTTGTTCTTGTTCAGAGGGAACTTGAGTTGCCTCTTGATAATGGTTACACACTCTTTGAAGAAGCGCATGATTCCACTACCTTGGACCCAACCTATGAGGAATTTTTTTTCACTTTTGAGGGAGGTGCATGATCCTACCCCTATGGATCCTTCACATGATGAAGAATTTTCACTTTCTAATCATTTTGGTGAGTTGGTTCATTCTCCTACATCCTACACTTCCATATTTTGCAGCATTCATCCTAATGAAGTATGGGCAAAAGGTTTATTTTTTATGGTGCCACATGAGGAGTATGAAATTCCTATCTCTTATTTTCATGATGAATTTATTAGAGCACCATATTATTTACATTTGTAGTAGCATCCTTGGTTACATTAATGTGATACACATCTACATGAATGCACCTATGATGTTCACTTGAGTCATGTAATAACCCAAAAATTCGTAAAAATTTAAAATTTTTCATGTAACATAAAATGTTCGTAGTCGTCACTTCCTAAGAACCAATAACTGCTACCAGTTATTTTAACAGTAGTAACTAGAACTGAACATTTGTAAATCTCTAGTTCTGTATAATTATTTGTTTATCTTCATAGTTCCATGTTAAGTTTTTGAATTTAGCAGTTTATATTTTTAGAATAACAGGAAAAGAAAACTATCTCTAATCCTGCTACTAAGTATTTTTTTATTGTCTTATGACAGGTAGGAAAGAACTTCAGTTGAGATCGAGGCTTACTTAGCTTATAGCTAATGCAGTGAAGTGATGCTTCTTTTACAGGTTCTAAATAGGTAAGCAGTTTTGTTACTAGTTTTTCCAGATCGAGATTAACATTCAACTAGCATTTAATAAAATGCTAGTTAAATTATTTGTTTACATCTTGAGCAGTAAAAGAGGTATTGTTGATCTTATTATTTATGATCTTCATAGTTGATAGGAGTGTAAACATCTCTAGCAAACTGAACCTAACTCAATTATTCTTCTAATCATTATCACTAGCTCTTGTTTGTTTATTTTTGTATCATTCTATTTTTTTAATTTAGAGATATGTATGCAACTTTAGGGAAAGGCATCGCATCTAGCAGTTTCCCTTATTGAATCTACTTGATGTTATAATAATTTCCAAGATTCCTACTTTTACTGATATTGAGTAAATCTAGAAAGAAACTAAGGATCTGAGTAAGAATATTAAGCATATTTGATTGAGGACTCACGTAGAAAACAGTACTAAGATGCATAAGGTATTTTTAAGCTATACTAGCACTTATTGTTTATAGATGTACTAACACCACTTGTTTTACTTAAACATTAGTGTTATTACTTTTTATGTAAGAAATGATGCATTAATGTCTATAACAAGACTATCCTTTAATTCATGTGTATAATTTCTCTTTTCATCATATTCTACTAAAAGGTATACAACATCTAGCATCTTAAATTATGATATCAATTCTATTATCTATTTTAATATGTTAGTTAGGAATATTTTGTTTTAATAGCTATTAATGTAATTTCATAGTTGATTTCTATTGCTATAATTTTTATTTATGCAAAATCCATGATGTAGTTCTTATGCATTAAGTTTTTTTTCTACACTGATGCTGAGATTAGAGAAAACCATACTTGATTTTCTATATCTCTCTACTGTATTTTAAACCATACTAAAACCCTAGTATCCTTACCATTTACCTCCCATGCTATTTACTATATATTAACTATACATAAATCCAAAATAACAAACCCATAACATGAATTATAATATGGTATTAATTTTTTTTTTAACACTATTGTGTGTAGGCTAAGCAAGGGTTTCAAACTATAACAAAGCGGCCCACAAATGAAAAGATATAACAAGCCACGTGTTGGAAATACAAAGGTTAGGTTTTGGGTTGACTGAAGACAATATAAAAGCATGATTAACCCTAAAAATCTGCATTATTCTTAGTCTTATACTGCTGCTGAGTGTTTGTGAAAGCGACAGGCTTATGGCCGTAAGGGTTCACTGTCAAAACTTGCACCCTTTTTTCTACAGGTTCCTCATGCCATCTAAGTTTCTCTACATCGAAGGATTTGTATGTTTACGGTTGTGTTGATCCACAAAACCCCTCGAACTGTCGTAGTTTACCTCTGTAAGCATTATTCTTGTAAACTGGTGTAGTCGTGACCTAAGAAGGTGAGCACGACTTCTTGGTTGTTGTGGTGTGGCATGAGTTGTTTAATGTAATTTTGAATTGGATGCAGAGGTCAAAAGTCTTCACAATCCATTATGTAAAGTGGCATTTTCCTTTGCTCCATCATGGGGTTTGGAACTCGGATTTGTACATTGTGAGCCGTGTAATTCTTCTATAGTGCTTCTTTGAAGCTCATCGTTCTCCCAAAGGTGTCTAGGGTTTGATTAGAACATTTCTTACAACAAAAATAGAACCAGGTATTAAGATTCTTTTCTATTATAGACATTATTGCACTGTTCATTTAATTTCTTTCGTTTTTAACAATGGCATAATATTTCTTGTTTTCATGTTCAAACTCTTGCAGGATGCAGTCTAAAGGATAAGCTGGGGTTGAAGGACGTAAAGAGAAGGGGCTTCACCAAAGCGATTCTTTTGGTAAGCCTTGGTTTCACTGAGGTTCTGCTACAGTGGTGTATGGTTTTTAGTTGATGGAGTTTATAGGTTTGTTGGGTTTTCAGTTCGGTCGTGATGTACTATGTTGTAAAAGCTTGGACATGCCAGGGGTCGTTACATGATGTTTGGTTCAGTTTTTATGAATCCCTAGTGGTTGTTTTAGCAATGATGGATTAGGGATTTCATAGCCGAGACAAATGTCTTTTCTGTTGTAAAATTTTGTTTATAGCGTTGATACTTTTTGAACAGGCTTTTAATCCTTGACTTTGTAATGTAAAAAGGCCATAGGGCCGCAACTATTTTAGTTCAGTTTTCAGTCTTAAATTATTACTGTGACAGCTTGAAGCTGGTTGACTGTATCTATGTTTTGATAATATATTAATATATTTTGTGTTTTTAAACGAAGAGGGTAGACTTGTAATATTTTGGTTACTTTAATTATTTCTTGTTATAATTAACCTTTCAAAGGTTTGGGGTTAAGTAAATTCCTAGTTAGTTTGTTTTATATGTAAATTATATCCTGAGGGTTTTTGACAGTGGGGGTTTTTAAATAGTAACTTGGTTATTATTATCAGTAATATTTTCTACAGTAAATAAAATAGAGTAATAGACATTGGTTGGATAACTTAATTCTTTCCTGCAAACTCTGAGATTGAAAATATGTTGTTAGGTTTTTATTTGTTATGGTTACTCATGAATAAAGTATGTAACTCCATATAGTCATCTAATTGATGCTTATGGTTGTATGGAATAGGGTAGATAGGTGTTGAATTTATTTTAGATATGAAAAGAACAGTTCCCCTACTTACAAAGAGGGGTGATAAACTTTGGAACTTTGGTTTATGTATATATTTACAACTCTTTTTAAATAGGTTAATTTATAAACCCTAAATCTTCTTAATAGGAGTACATAGTTAGTACTTCATGTTTGAGTTACCCTAGTTTGCATTTCTACTTAGATAAATTTATCCGGTAAATGTTGTAGCTTTGTTTATTGTTTCTGAAAGTTAATCTTAATTATAATAATTCCTATTTATATATTGTTTATTAATTATTAAAATAATAGACCTATAATAATTATTTTATTTACTGTGTAAACCATTACAATTTTATACCTTTAAATATTTCCTAATAGTTCTGTTTATTTTGCTCAAGTACTTTAGCTAAATGAAACCATCTAAAATAAAAAGAAAACATTCATACAAATCATACATATAAACTTGTAGGAAATAGTAATTTTAGATTCATGCATACTTCATTTGATTCTTGATCTGAAATTAAACTAACCTACTGTGCTAGAGTACTACCTTTACTAAAAAGGTGTGGAAAAATACAGTTTAGGTATTTTCTTTCTATCTATTAGTTAAACTAGAAATTATTCTAATCATTTACCCTAATCTAGCTAGTTCAGAACTTACTATCTTTTCACAGCATATACATTTCTCCTAAATAACCCTGGCAGCAATAAGAACAAAGGCATAACATATCATTGATTAAACATAAACTTTTCAGATAACAATAAATACTTAGATAGTTGAATAAAGAAATAGAACCTAGAAATATAGATGAGGTGACAATAGCTTAAGGAACCTGTTCCTCCCAACCAACTACTGGAGAAAGCTAGACTGCAATTCTCAGGACCCCCGAGCTTGTCTCCTGGTCCACCTGGTAGAAGTACTGGGTGAGAGATGTAGTCTAATAATCCTCTGTAACTCCACTGATTATTCAACAGTAAGTCAGTTCTGCATGCAGCAGTATGAACTCAGCTTAGAATAGCTGCATTAGTTTAGGTCTTCATCACTTTTCCACTCAAACATACTTCAGCGAGTCCCCTCCATTGAATTTTTCTTATGCACTTCATTCACTCAGAATGTTCACAAATCCAGAATGAGCAACCTTGGTTGTCTTCAATGGGAAGTTTTATTAGCATGCCTAGGTCTTTTGGGTCAGTTTTCACTTAATGAGCCACCTATTCTTGTTCCAATTTCTTAGGGAACATGACCACAAAAATAGGGAAGTTTCCACCTGCAACAGCTAGAAGTAGTTTGAGGATGTTTCCAAGTGTCAATCTGCTCTCAACCCAGCCTTCTCCATCAAGTGACCAGTAAAACACTCATTTAACAGCTTCCCTAAGCTGTTGTCTCATCTTTCATTTATTTATTAATAAAATATTCTGCAATTACATTAAATTATTCTTGACCCCACTTGGTCATTAATTACAAACTTTAACATAATGTTTCTTAAAACATAAATGGTTTTACAAATTGGGGAATGAGACAAGTCACTTGGAGACTCATGATTTTGCTTTCTCGTTGCCTAGTCCATTTGATTTTGGAGGAACTTCATCCAACACTTGGGTGAAGATGTATATGATTGAAGCACATTATTAATGGCAGCAACATCCTTTGTTATTTCTTGATGATATACATATTCATGGGTGTATTTATGATACTTCTTTGAGCCACTTGAAGTCTCCCTTTTTTCTTGGCTCCTTATTTGGTTTAGATTTTGGTGGAGGTTCTTCATTCACTTCTTGGATGAAAGAACACATGGCTGATTATTTTGATGCACATTACATTATTTTGGAGAAGAATTATAGGACATGGGATCCTCAGATATGTCATTAGAGCATATTTGATATAATACGTTATGCTTGTGTGTATGGGCCACATGATGATCTACTAACTTGGACGTACAAGAAATTTCATGATTCTTTCATGAGGAACCTTCTTGATGTACATTTGTATGATATTTTTATGTACTTTCATGTTCTATATTTTGTAATCATGATTTTTGGAAGGGGGAACTACAAGAAATGGGATCCTGATATTGCCTGGTTTCAATTTTCGGGGCAACAACAAGTATGGGAGATTGAGTCACCACTTGAAAAGGTGATTGTAATCAGAGTAGTGCAGCAACAAGCATGGTGGTTCCTCTCTGAATTTTTCTTAATATATTAAAAGACTCAAATTTGGGTAACTCGGTACCAACTTCAAAGAATTATAAAGGAGCAAAAAGGGGGTTGAAAGTTCAGAAAAGGTTTCCAAAATATGGAGGTTGAAAGACTATTTTTGCAAATTTTGTTTTGATGGATTTAATTAATATTTTGGTGTTTAGTGGTGATGTAACATGAGACACAAATATTGAAAATACACATCTCTTTACTTTTGGAAACACAAAATTGCAGCGCATGAATGCCACTACTCAAATGGAATCTAAAGAAAATTAAGGAGTGAAACCATAAGATATTACTTGGTGCAATGGAAGGAGTTACCAAGTGAGGATGCCACTTGGGAAGATGAACAAATTTTGTGGCATGCAAAATTTGCATTGCTTGAGGAAAAAACAATATTCGATGGGGAGGACTATCATGTCCCCATCCAAATAAGACTACTTGCAAATAATGTTTCACCAATCTACTAGTTCCCTAGGTTGAGGTGGAGACATAAATTTTGTACTAAGGGAGATATAGGACCCAGAAGGACCTTGGTTTACCATATTCACATTAAAATGGATCACATAATTAATAAATGTTAAGAAAATAAGGTGGCATTGGTTCATGGAAACAATTGGAAGCTTGTGGAGTCTTTAGGCAACTAGATTCCCCAACACACTTGGCATTACCTTCATCCAAATTCGAACCCATGAGGAATGTAATGTAATTGGAGGGTGATGTGGTGTCACATAGCCTATCATGATCCAAGGAATTTGAATTTGGAGAGGAGAGTAACTTTCATGGAAGAGGAAGAGACTAAGAATACAATGTGTGCCACTTGGAAGGAGATTCCATGCATTTTATGACAACTAATGATGAAAGATTATATGACAAATATTAAAAATTCATACCTGATTGCATAACTATGACAAATATGAAATGAATGGGATAAAAATAGACACCAAGAGGGAACATTTGGGAGTTAGAGGAAGTCATTTGAATTGGGGAAAGAATTGGAGCATGAAGAAGAAGACAAGTGTCATATGAGTTACTAAACCACTAAGATGAGTTGGAGGAAGCCCATGGAGGGAAATTAGACCTTAGAAGGCCTCATGAATTTAATAACATGAGATCATGAGGAATTATAAGGGTTTTTAATATTTTTTTATTTTTCCTTTGTCATTTTGGAGAGCTTTTTCTTGTCCATTGCATGATGAGTGTTCACTCTCCCTCCTTGTGAACCAATTTTGAGGGAGTTGAATTCCTTTCCAAGTTGTTTGATGGAGAGTACATTCAAAACTATAATTGAATATTAATGAAGTTTTTTAGTTTCATGTTGAAGGCCAATCCAATTCGATTTCTCATCTATCTCCCTATTCTCTCATTCCTTCTTCTGCATTCCCCATACTCTCATGTAATGGCGCGCTTGTTGGAGTGGTGATTGTAGTTTGTTGAATATACTTTATGCCAAAGCCTGGGTATATTATTTATGGCTATGTACTCTTATGTATATATTCTATGTAATTCAAAATATCATAAATCCATGTGTAAAAATCTTGCATTCTCATGCTTTTGAGTGACTAGTTTGAATGAAATTGGTTTCAATCTTGAAAGAGTTTATATCATATTTGTATGAGATATTTTATCTGAGTTGGATGTTGTTGGGACAGTAATTTGTATCCTATATATGGCCATTGTATTTCATGTTACTATGTGAACTATTTATTCTACTGTTCATGTGCCAAACTTAAGCTAGTAATGTAATTTCCCCATAATCAATTTCGAAGAAAGTTACCATACAGATGTTGCACCTTGTGATCAGTTTTAAAAGATTAATAGCCATGAATAATTAAATCCATTGATGTATTATATCCATCCCCATACTCTGATATGAAATTCTGGAGGTTCATACTACATTTGGAGAGCCAAAAGTGTCATCTACCCTTGGGGGTTTTAACATCGATCTTTTAGTGTTTTTGTCCTTCTTTCCCAATGGTAAAAAGAAAGTTGCGCAAGAATTTAGAAAGTGTATGAGAATTCATAATATTAATTAGTATGTCCTAATACCCATAAATATCTTCCATACATAATTTGAAGTCATTTGGGTGCATTTGGGTCAACTTGGGTTTCACTAGTCTAAAGCTAGAAATTGACCAAAATTGTGTAAATTGAATATCACGTCAAAATGAGTTTTATTATTTGACCATTAAGTTTCTGAGGTATGTGGGTATTTTTTAAATCCCATAGTGGCATTCCATAGTAAATTTGGAAAGGTTCAGTGGTGTTTGGAACCAAACCAAGAAATACTAGTTTACTACTTTTTCCTAGTTTTGAAATTTGACCAAGTATTGAAGGAGGAGGTATGTGGATTGTTTGTGAAAATTCCTAAGCCACACCACATTAAGAATCCTCATATATAATTTTTTTCAAGCCTATCAAAACCTAATATCACTTCCCTTTAGTTTCCCTAGTTGTCTCATAACCATGGAGTCAATGTGAAATCCATTGTTAATGAGGGCGATGAGAAATAATGCTTTCAATGTCAAAGTTTTGAAGCCTCTTTGAAATTTTTTGGACAGTGTGCCTAGTTTCTCCAAAAGGGTATATTACATGTAACTCATAGGTACTCCTACATCATGTGCATATGTACAGGGGTCCAAGAACTAGGTGGTCTCATTAATGACATAAATTGACTTTATAAAAAGTGGTTCTGAAGTATTTTATGATGTGACAATATATTTTTAAAGTGAGATGTGCTTTATTAAAGTAATTTGTACTTTATAAAGTGACTTTATGATATAAAGTGCACTTTCTTATTATTTAGGGTGAAAGTAACTTTTCAAATGTAATGTGATTTTATATAGTCTAACTTAAAATATTTAATTGAACTTGAGATTAAATCCCATTCATCGATCTTGCAAGCTAAGATCGAATCTGGGCCCTAGAAGTTGAGAAAACATGGGAGTTGCACTAAGTTAGAAAATAAAAAGACTTAATGAGACTTTGCAATTTATTCTAAGAGAGCATTTTTGGAGTGGCTTGATTTCCAAAGAGGATCTTGTTGAGGAGTGTCTAAAGCACTTGAGAAAGAGATAACAAGAGATTGAGCATGATATTTAGAGAGAGGAGAAACCCAAAGTGAGGGCTCAAATTTCTAGAGAAGGGAATGATCTTCTAAAAGAAGAGGGGCACACTATTTGCTATAGTTAGTGAGCACGCATCTCCAAAAGAAGTCTAAAATTTTGTGTAGATCATACAACAATGTTTTGGAACTCTTTTTGAGGTAGGAAAGTGGCTCAAAATTCAAAGTGATTGCAACATTCATTGAGGGTTATACAACAGAGGAGGAGAGGACCGTACAGCAAGTGTTTTGTTTTCGGTAGCATGTTTTCCAATGCATGTACCAAATTGTCTATTGGTGTGCAAGTGAAGAGGGTATATGCATTCAAACCAAGGGATTTAATGTTGCTTGTGAGGTATGTACAAGGAAGATTCCTATAGCTAACTGTGTTTGTTCAGGCACATGATTTGAGGTATATTTTGTGTACAAAAATCAAGGTTCTGTTCTGATTATTTATGTTATAATTAATGATTACTATACTCTTAGAAATTTCTCTCTCTTGCTCAATAAAAATTCTCTTGTGTCTAGTCTTGGTCGGTATTCACGTGACTTTGCATCCATCTCATTAATACTAGAATTGTTTTTCTAATAAAGTCATACAATATAATTTAGAAAGAAATCCCACACATAGAGTCACTAATAATATTAAAAAACACATTGTACAACCACTATAGCTTGGAAAGATAGAAAGATTGAAGTGCACTACCAGTTTCAGTGATGGTGGTGCCACTCATTCAATTGTAGGTAACTTATGTTTTTGCGAGCATCATTGATTTTGGTTTTTAATGGACGACTTATGTCAACAAACACTATCCACCTCACTATAAAGTAATAAATGTTATCTCATATAGATCGTTTTTATTTGTGTACGCACTACACACTTCAATGTGATGGATCTCTAATAGAGAAAAAATCATCAATGTCCATATAATAAGTCCCTTTTGCATTGTGTACATAGTCCAATGTCATGGATATTTAATTGATAACAATCATCAATATCTATATAACGATCCTTGGATGGTCGATAACCACTATATAGATAAAACAATCGTATTGAATAACACTCTTACATCATGCACTTAGGAGTTCAAATGACATGACAGTTTTAGTCATCCTTCTCCCTTCCAAACAAGGTCACTTTCCCATGTTCCCATTGGCTATTGGTACATATACAAAATTTGAATCTTGACTCATCATCTCACATTTCATGACATAAACCATGTTTATGTTTTCTTGGATGCTCGTCACAGTAGCCATGACATCTTGTGCAAGAGGAAACAAGATGACGATATTTAGATCAACAATGGGGCTTAATCTAAATGTATGCATAGGATATCACAAACATGAGATAAAAATCTAGTTAACATACTTAAAAATCCTCTCTAGATACTTACCTATGCACATGTTTGGAATCTAGACACCATTGAAACGTGGTATCTAGGAGGAAAAGAGTTGGGCATGTAAGAGGCCACAAGCCTCTCATTTCTAGCGAGAGTTTTCTATACCAAATAAGGTATACATCCACGGGATCCCCATTCCCCCAGTTCTATCTGGATATTACCTTAATGCATTCCATATCTTTCCTTTCAAGGATGGTTCTTTTGCAGTGTGGACCCTTGCAAAAGCATGGGCTTAGCAATGATCGTTGTGACCAATTACACCATATGAGAGAACCAATGTACTATTGTATTATGTATTGATGATGGAGAAATACCAAACACTATCTTCTCTTGTATTGATGATGGATAAATCACAAACACTAATGGAAGCCAACATGGTGGGCATACTCACAAAGTTTAGGCAATGGTAAAGGTCTTAATTTTCATTCTCTGTCTAGGCAAGCTTCTAAGGTAGATTAATTTTCCCTAAATGAATCATCTAAAATTGTTGACCTATTTTTTTGTTTTAAAATTTAGATCAATCTTCAAGGCCCCTTCTTAAATAACTATCAAGATGGAGAAAAATATTGCTATTGTTTCATTGCATTGGCATTTTATTCTTTGTTATTTTTCCAAAGTAGAGAGAGTGTCTGGAAATTAAGTGGTCTTCAAACTTATCTTAATGACAAAGTGATGCCATATGTGAGTGGAAAGAGTGCTTGTCTTCTAACCCATGGAAAGTTTAAAATATCGTGGAAGATTACCTTTCACACAAATAATATGTTCTTTGTGTGTATTTATTATTAAAGCAATACGTAATTGAGCATTATGAAATAGATTAAGCATAGCACAACAAATAATTGCTTAGTTTTACTGTGATTTCTAGCAAATGTCAGAGCTCGAAACTCATAAGGCCCAACAAATTGAATGACACAGAGAACGACACATAGGCCTGGGATCCATATTTCTACTACAACAAAGCTTAGTGTAAAGGGACATTCAGTCCATAATAGAGAATTGGACAAAACTAAAATTCTATCAATTATTTCCTAACAAGACATAGAATTTCACCATTCTTATTTTAGATATATTTGTATCTTTAGATCCAATACTTCATTCATTTGTAGCTGCACATATAATTAGTAATTACTAGCAATTAGTAATTATCAACACATTTATGTAGACTCAATATACTAAGCTTCTCAATGTCAATGGAATTGGAGTGCGAAGATTTGTAGGTTGTGGAGATGCTTGGACTATAGAGAGTTGCAAGAAATGAACATCAAATATGTGAATAATAGAAGCAGGGATATACATCAGTTATGGCGGTGCATTTATTGAAGGCGGTGAAACAACATCTTAGTAGTTAGCAAATAGTGCAACAATGGCTATGATGGTGCAATAGGACTGTTTATAGCTGACAAATAAGTCATAGGTTATAGATGACAAAGAAGTCCCCAATACCTAGAAAAGAAGGTACTAACAATGTGAAGGTTTTTAAATGTCGTTATTAAAAACTTTCCTATTACCAAGTCGCCTATCGCCTGACAATAAGACCACCAATCTATCAACCAATTGCATTACAGTAAAATATTTAAAAAACTTTTATAGTCTTACCATATGAAACCATAATTTTCAAAATTTAGTTAAAATACAAAAATGTAAAACTAACTTATAAAAAAATGTAAAGCTAACTATTAAGAAATTAACTTAAAAATAATAGAAAATCAAAATCAAATACAATACAGTCATACACTATCTCAACAAGTCATACACAATCTCAATAGGTATAATAATTGTATACATTAATAAATCCTTGTAGCATATGTGTAGATTGTTCTATTCATTATAATGTGCCACGCCTAGGCGTAAGTGGCCAAATAAATTTAATGTTTGTTGTAAATTATTTTTTTTCATGAGTGGATTTTTGGACTTCAAATTAATAACTTTTTGGACTTTACAATAAAGGAAATCATATTATATTCATGGGTACTTAAGTGGATTTTTAAACTTAAACATATTAATTTATTATAAAGAAATCATATTATATCATGAGGTACTTAGGTGGATTTTTAGACTTAAATATATTAATTTATTAAAAGAAATCATATTATATCCATGATTACTTATGTGAAGTGTTTTTAAGTATAAATTGTCATTTTCTATTTATAAATGATATTATTTTGTTATCATATCATATTTATAGGTATTTAAGTGGATTGTTTACTTTTTAAAATTATAAATTGTTATTTTTTATTTGTAAATGACATTATAATTGTGTTGTAATTTACATTTAAATTAACGTATCGGAGGAAATCATATTATATTAATGGGTACTTAACTGTATTGCTTACTTTTTGGTTTCTTAATTGTTATTTTATTATTAGTAAGAGGCTGTATCCTTGTGTATGAAGGCTTTACAAAAATGACAATACGATATGATTTGACATTTTAGTTTTTTTTGAAACTTATCTATTTGAAGTTAATCTTAAGTAAACAAAATTCATTACCTTTAACATTCCTAAAGAGGAGGAAAACTATGATTCTTACTTATAGACGTGAGAGGGCTAAGGTAGACTTTTGATATGTAAATTTGGTGGCCCTCTTCTTAGAACCATGATTTAGCTTGACTCTAATATTAGAGGATGGACTCGGCAATGGATATGCAACTCTCACCACTCCTGAAAATCGTTGTTAGAATTTTAGTTTTAGAACCTTTAATCAAAAGTCTCACGTTTTCACCCATTACATACATTTACCCTCTTGTATGGGTGTGAGGTATGTGGACCATATCTTTGGGGAGTAGACCAAAACTAGATAGAGAGAGTGATCATCACAATGTTATTAAAACATTTTCATACCAAGGGTTCAACACCTTAGGATATCATTCTTGAAGAATTTGGCACAATCCCACTCATTGCTTCAATAATCTTTCATGTTGTGAGAATGATACATAAACTAAGATGGATAGACAAACCATAGAGTGATCTCGGTAGATATATATATCTTGCTCACAAATTGTCATGGAGTAGGCATAACATGGAATTAATTCATGAACTGGCATGTAAGAGCCTTTTTAATGCTTCACCTCATTCATTATGATAGTGACGAACCATCGTAACATAAATTTTCAATGGAAGGTTGTGATCTTTCCAATGGAGAGATAGACAAGGATATTCATATTAATATTTATAGAACCTACCTCTAGTCTACATAATCTAATCCCAAAGAGCGTTTTTCTCCCAAACTACAACACTACTCAAACATCCATCTCCAAGGTAGTGATGGGACATTCAACACTAGAGGTAAATTGGACTTTAATGGCCTTGTAGCATGAGGGTCCCTCTCACGAAACTTAGAGTTTTCTTCCATCAATGTTGCATTCAAATAGATTATCATATTCCTTACCTGAGCATCATATTTTTCTGATCTTCTCTTTAGATCCCAAGACTAAGGAACACTTTATATTCAGATGCTCTCCTTACTACAAAAATTAAAGGATGGTTATTTTGTCTCATCAAAGATTCACTTAATCTTCTCCAAACATTCATGTCTTACGAGGACTAAGAATGTTTAGCCATCTTTTTCTAAGAGATGTTCAACTTTTATCGATAACTTACAAGAGGTCAATTCCCTAAATGAACATGTGCTAAGTTGATTATATCTCATATTTCAATCCCTGTGACACTAGTGAGAAGAGGCCCCATAACTAGCCTCCAAGCAAACATGGTAGTGTTGTAAGATGTGGTAAACTTAATAACTAAGATAGCTTCATACCTATCATGTATTTTTTTATAACCTTAAATGTTATAAGTACTTCCCATAATAAAATATTTCCATTAAAACAAAACTCTTAGGTTTCTTTTGTTTAGCTTCTTCATTGTTTTCCATTCTTTTGAACTAATATTTTTCCTTTTTTCTGAGAAAAAAATGTTGCTTTTGCTTTCCTAAAAATCTTATCTTTGTTACATTCTCATAAACCAATTATGATATTTTATGAATATTAAAATATAAATTATATTAGATTAAATTTCTAATTTATCAATATAAGTGATCACGTTATCATAACATCATCCGAGATGCACTCTATAGGTTGTCAATGATGTGAGCCATACGATGGTCACGTGACTCTCACAAGTTCGAACTTGAAAAAGTGGTTTTCTATTTATTTTTAAATTGTTTTCTCTTTCTTTTGTGAGTGCTAGTGATGATGTGATGTGGGGGTGGGGTTGGTGAAAAGATAAAGGTATAATCGTTCAATCCCTATAATTCAATGCCAGGTGGGCAATCAAAATGAACTCACGTCACGTTGGTAAAGCTAAATTAATTAATTAAAAGTAGTGAAAGAAAGTTCCGAGTTTAAATAAAAGAAATAGCGGTAGGCAGACAATTGCGATTAATAAAAGTTGTGGAAGAAAGTTCCAAACTAAAATAAAAGAAATAATGGAATCCAAAAGTTTTTCCACCTGTAAAAGAGTAATTTAAACTGGGATGATTTCCCGGATGGAATTTGTAAAAAAAAAATATTTTTAAACATTAACATTAAAATTATTTAATGTGAATGTAATGGAAGTATTCAAATTGCTAAATCAAGTTATATATTCTAAATAGCTATTTGAAATACATAAAATTCAATTTCTTTCTAAAAAATCACCAAATTTTAATAAAAAATTCACAACTTGCTTAAACTATATATATATAAAATTGTCTATATGTAAATATTAAATAGTATATATATTCTTGTAATTAAGTTTTTCTACATTTATATAACATTTAGTAAATATAAAATTAAAATAAATTAATATTATATATATTTATATTAATTTAATTTAATATATTTTTTTATTTTAATTATTA
Source organism: Pseudotsuga menziesii (assembly GCA_001517045.1). Lineage (NCBI taxonomy): Eukaryota > Viridiplantae > Streptophyta > Pinopsida > Pinales > Pinaceae > Pseudotsuga > Pseudotsuga menziesii. The sequence goes on from LPNX010514255.1 coordinate 123,456, forward strand.
ATTTATATTAATTTATTTTTAAGTGGATAGAAATTTTTATTTGAAATTTGGGGTGGACTATGACTTGTGTTTTTTAATTTACATATTAGGATGAAACAAATATATTATCTAGATTAATTCTATGACAATGATTCAAAATTTGAAATAAACAATTATAAAAAAGAAATAAAAAATAACTAGTATAGATAATCCATAACTTAAAAATGAATAAACAACAATTATAAATAAATAAACAACAATTCATGATAAATAACTGAAAAATATAAGATAAAAAAAGTTATAAAAAATACAAATCCAAACTATCTTTCATTACATAACTATCTATTAACCATATAATCACTATCCACATAATCCATCCACAAACTGTCACGTCCCCGGATTTGACCCCGTTTGCATGATGTATATATTGTAATTAATCGTGGTGAGGAGCTCAAGGCAAAAGCCCCACCATCGATTTTGTTGTGTATGTTTCGGCAATGGGGATAATTGCCGGTGGTAGGCTGTGCTATAAGGCACATTATAATTCGGCATCATGTAAACACACACATCAATTAAAATAAACCACAACCAGCTACGGCAGTGCAACGTTGAATGAAAAGGGCATGGTTCCAAAGGATAAGGGGTGGGGGATGTCAAACCTTGGTTATGGGGGGAAAACCCATGTTTATCACCTTTGTTGTTTGTCACCCTTTTTGTCTCATCCAATCTTGTCAACCTCTTTAATGCTCAGCTGGTGGTTGAGGAGTTATGGCTGAGGACATTTATTGCTGAAGTGGTGGTGGTTGTGGGAGGCTGTCAGCCTTACCCATTTGCCCACTCCACCCACGTTGCCCATTCTTCACCCTCACGCACTCTTCCGGGGTCTGTTCAATCTCACCCCGATTTTTGGTCTGTTGGCTCACCCTCACGCACAGGTTTCTCTCACGGCTGGTCTGTTCATCCTCACGCAGAGGTTGATGGTCTGTTCATCCCCCCCCCCCCGATGGCTTGTTGATTCGCGTGCATAGAGGAGGCCGTTTCCCCTCACGCGCAGGCTGGTATTTGCACGCAGAGGTCGGGTATGTTTTCCTGGTGTATTTTGTTGTTGGTGCAAGTTTTTCCTCACGCACAGATTGGTTGGGGTGTTATATCCATGTGAGAGCCGTGCTCACTGTTTTGTTTGGGGCTGTTGTTTCCCCACGTTTTGTTGGCTGTGGTTTTAACCCACGTATTGGGTTGCTGTTGATTTCACCCACGTTTTGTGGGCTGGGGAGCTCAAATTCGTTTTGGGTCACTGTTGATTCCCAATGTGTTGGTTGGGTCTCCCTGTTCTGGGACTGTGCATAGTTTCCATTGATTTTACTTTGAAATTGGGCTATTGCTGTTGTTTCCCTGGTATGGGATGTTGTGGTTGAGTTGTTTTGGCCACGTTAGGGCCAAAACCAACTCTGGGTTGTCCCTTGGACTTGAGCTGTGCTCCTCCATGGTTTGGGGCTGTCCCCTGTTTTTTATGACTTCTTCACAGAGCTGTGAAGGGTTGATATGGCTGCTGGTATGCAGTGGTTGAACCTTGGACTGTGCTGGCTTGGCCTGTCTGTGGAAATCCTGTGAAACCCAGCAGTGTTGGTTTGGCTGTTATGTGTCCCCTTGGCTATGTGTAAGCCTGCAATTGACCCTTATTCCGGAGGAATCATGCCCAGCTCGAGGGTGGCAGCGTTGCTGAGAGATTGATGAGCAAGCTGGCCTATGGTTGGGTGGAACGTTGCAGCGACGTAGCTGGTTGCGGGTGAAATTCTTCATCAATAGATAAGTGCTGCTGGTTACTTCACCTCTGCAAATTATATTGATGTTGAATGAATTCTGTTGAATGCTGGAATGCTCATGTATGTTTGCTTCCGCTGTATGAATAAAGAATTATGCATCTGAGTATGCTTGCAAGTTTAATTTCAGCATTTGATTTCTTTGATTATGCTCATTGGGCTGTTTGCTCGGTCGTGTATGATATGTCCGTCGCGTCCTCTTCGCCGGTTGAGGGATGGGGACGTGACAATATGGTATCAGAGCGCCATGGTTGCAACAATGGGCCTCTATGGGCCATGAAAGTGCAGGGACAAACGCATAACTTCTTCCTGCCCAGTAGAAATTAGACTGGAAACTTCAAGAAAATCGCCTAAGTGTGAGCAGTCGGACCACTGAAGTAAGTGGAATTCTGCCATTGCGGAAGGGCTGGAGAAGTTCCTATCCGCCGTTGTGGAGGGTTTTGGGAAGTTACCCTTCCGACCGTTGCGGATGAGTTCTCAGAGTTAACCTCCGACCGTTGTGGGTGGCGGAGTGATCTCATGTCCGATTCGAGATCCGTCCGATCGCCGACGCGCGGAGAGTTTGAAGATCCATCCGATCGCCGACGCGCGAAAAGAAAGCTCGGAATTTTGGCTAAGTATGGAATGGTCGGGCCGTTGAAGGAAGTGAATGTCCGCCGTTGCGGATGGCAAAGCAATCCTCCGTCCGATCCAAGAGTCGTCCGATCGCCGACGCCAAAGGGAGATCAAAAATTCGGCTAAGTGTTGGAGAAATCGGAAGAGTTTTCAAAGTGGGAGAATAACGGAAGTGCCGCTGTTGCGAACGGCGGAGTAATCTTGCATCCGATTCAGAGGTCGTCCGATCACCGACGCCGCCGAAAGAATTGAAAAATTGTTTAAGTGTTGGGGCGGTCGGAAGAGTTTGTGAAGTAAGCGTCCGCCGTTGCGGGTGAAGGAGCCTTCAGGCTTCCGATTGGAAAGTCTTCCGACTTCCGATCCAAGAGTCAGCCAACGCCCGATGCGGAAAGTTCGTCCAAAGAAGAGCGGATGTTGGAAGGGTTGGAACTTCCGGAGAGCCGCTGTTGCGGAAGGTTGGAACTTTCGGGGGAGCCGCCGTTGCGGCTGTGCAGATGAATAGACCACCCAATTCGAAAGGCTGCCGACGGTCGCCGTTGCGGGAGGTAGAAGCTTCCGGGGAGCCGCAGTTGCGGAAGGGCTGGAACACCCGGAGAGCCGCCGTTGCGGAA
>LPNX010514267.1:0-45270 GCA_001517045.1 Pseudotsuga menziesii
TATTTTCAAAAACTGTAGGGCATAATAATACTATAGTTCAATTTATACCATTTTCCATGGGGCATGTTCACTACGATCTAAAATTTGTAGGTCTTGTATTAAAACAAGAAGTTTTGATGAATAGAGCCCACCCTTAGGGAAGGTATCATACTGGAAGTTCATTCCATGCAACTGAACTTCCAGCACTGAAATTGAATTTCTTGCAGAATCGACTTGCATGGGAAGGGAGTCACACTTTTTCCAGGAAGGCCAGCGGGAGCCTACACACATCCTCCATGTGACCCTTAAGTTCTTGAGTGAAATTCGACCAACTGGCTGAATGTTTTTTCCTTCCAAATTTGAACTTCCAAAGCTACTGTTGGAGCTATCCACTTTGTCTTGCATTCTGTTAGTGTTTGAAATATGATTTTTGAGTATTCTCAACGTGTTGTCCTCATACCATCCATGCTTTCCATCCATTGTGGTATTACTATTCTTACCTGATTCTCCAACCTTTAATTGTTTGCTTTTGAATCTTGGTGATCTGGGGAACGATTCAGGAATATAATAATCTTCTATAAATGAAAAGCAAGTCTCTCATTGAATTTGGGCATCCATATACACTCCCTTCAAAAACACAACCTTCATCCAGTGTAAGTTCACATAATACAAAACAGGACTGAGTCGAATGACCATTCACTATAGAGTCTGGAGCCTTTTCATTTTTAAGTCTTGCAAGGTCTCTTGAAAGAAAAAGCATTCTCCACTATGACATCCATCAACCAAACTGATATGGCTTCAGAAGTATGATAGATATCTGAATGCTCCTTTTTTGCGGGAAATACAACACTAGTTCCATAAATTTGTGATGTCTCATCAAAAATTTCATCATTCACCTCAAAGCAACTAACCTGCTTCCCAGTATCTTTCCTTGTTTGTAAATGAATGACAGACTCTTCATAATCAGGTGCAAACAGTTGTTGCAGCTGCACAACTAGGCAGATAAGAGCTGCAGTTGTGTCATGGAAAGTATCCAAGCAAATGTTACCTTCTGTACAGTTAAATTTCCAAAAAAAATTGTCCTGGAAATTCATTTCAACCTCCAGATTCATTATTGCCTCCCCAACAATCTTCACATACCCTTTTGAATGTAAGGATTCTGCATCATAGGCATGCTTACTGTTTCTTCCTTCGGATAAATCTAAGAGAAGAAGACCTACATCTTCCAGCAAGATAATGTACTTTTTGTTGTCTATATTAGGCTTCACCTTAGTTGAAATCCTCAGTGCTGCTGCAGCTAAGATGCATGGCACCGGTGCACATGCTTCTTCAACGGGACTATCTGTAGAGAAACTATTTATTCTTGAGGCTTCAAGAAAAGGCTCATAAATCACAGCGATATCTAATAATTCTAGAAAAAAGGAAGTAGTATTGGAGTTCCCATCCTTGAAAATCTCTTCTTGTGGACCAGTATTAGCAATTTGTTACTCATCATCAGCAGACTGACTAAAAAATGAAATGATTGAAGCCAACCAATCAAGCTAGCCACTAGGAGAAACAAGTGTTCCACATCGAATTGTAACAGATGTAAGAATCTGCAAATGTTGTGGGTTATCAAGATGTATGATTTTTGTTCCTGCATTTCCACTAGCCAACGCATTTCTACCTCCCCCATCACCACACCCTAAAACATTAGTTTTGTGGAACATTAAACATAATTCTCTAAATTTTCCAGTAGATTTTGGCTGCTCCATTTTGTCACTCAATGATCCATACAATAATCCCTCATCATGATTTAGCCAAATATAGTTGGCACCAAACACACCTCCAAGATTTGATATAGACAAAACTTCAAAATTACTTACTGTTAATAGAAAACTATCCCATGATCCAAGAAGTTCCTTCTCTATGGAATCCCTTATATTCATTGACTCTGTCAAATGAATTGCAATTTCAATATCTTTACACTCAAATAGAAACATGGACTGTGATACCTTTGAGTGAGAAGTAGAACCATTACTTGCAAAAGAGAGGTTTTTTTCACCGGTTTTCCTTCTAAATTCAAACAAGTTTCTTTGTCCCCTTCAAAAAAAATGCAATCAGTGAGAAGACTTAGAATATTAGCTACTAGAATGTGTTCAGGACCATAAATATCAAGTTGTGCATGTGGTAACTAGAAGTGAATCACTACAGCAGAGCTCTGAATCGTCTCCTTTCGATCATAAGCATCAGTAAATTCTGATGCACTTGCAGTATTTTCCCCAATAAATTCTGAATTGTTTTCACTCATTCTTTTACTTCTAGTTCCTCTTGTCCAATTTTCATTGGATTCTTCCCATGCTCTCTTTACATTCCTTGGCCCTATCCCAGTATTACCCAGCCATTGGATTCCAAGGACTGAATAATCCTCTTCTTTTTCTTTTAAGATGATGAAAACTTTACGAGCAGAAAAATGCAGTTAAAATAATCCTCTTCTTCCAACATTTAGATGTATTTACATTTAAAATATTCAGAATATACACCATTGATGTAAAACATGAAGGCGACAAAACCCAAGAGAGGTAGAAAGAGAAGGATATGGGACTTTAGACCTGGAACACCTGGCTGACTCCATATCTGCAACAAAAAATACTTGGACCATCAGATAGCCATAAATAGGTAGCTAATATGAACTTGTACTCATGCATACTTTTTGGCTGACTAAAATACCTTGAACTTGTAGCAAGCTGCCAACATTTTCAGCACTACTGGTGTTGGTCTCCAAAATTTGATTTATGGTATCTTGAAGAGTCTTATTTGGAAATAGAGAATCTACAAGAATGTTTGTTGCTCCACATACACATTTGGATTTTGATATGATATGGTCCCTAATGCCTAAAACAAATGGAAAAAATTTCATAGGTTTAAACACTATCAACATGTGGTAGACAAAAACATAGACTATAAATCACACAATCTAGAAAACATCACACCAAAGTAAGATCAATGTAAGTTTTCTCCGATTATCTTACATTTGTCACAGTAGCTATTGAAACATCATTTACTGGTCAACACAACATCTTTCATTACTTTCTTGCATAATGGACAATGCAATTCAGGTGGTAGTTCACCAACAGAATGGTTAGATGGGAACCCCTCAACTTCCTTGTCAAAAGCAGCTCTACATGACAAATAATTTTAATTAGCAGCTGATAATTGAGAAGCAATGCATAGCCAATTTCATAGGCCTTCCACTTTATATTTTTGTCAGTGATGAAGGTTTGGTTCAAATGACTTACTTGTTAGGCCTCAAAACTGCAATTGCCCCATTTGGAAATCCATCATAGCCATCGGGAGTAGCAACAAGCATTGATTTGGGAATGCCAGTTGGAGTCTTCACCCTTTTGAGGTCAAAATTGGGATCCCTGTTTGTCGAACAATGTTGGATGAAATGTCCTAGAGAAAATAAATAAGACAGTGAGAACCTATATCTAGCCCATTAACCATGCTCTTAATGAACAATTTGCTTACAAAGTTACTAGACATGATGAACATACGAGGAACTTTACAGCTATGACAGACATATCCTTGTGGTGGTGTTTCCCATTCCATTCCATGCCCTGCATCATTAATTCATCATAAAATTAATTTATACCTGTTGACGGGCGTATTTGACTAAGCCCGCAATGGGGGAAAACGACCCAGTCCGGGACCCTTAGAACAGGCTCCAAGCTGTTTGGAATAGCCGCTCCCAAAAGGTTTAAAGGCTCTGTTGGCCTGGGATCTTAGAAGACTAATGCTTACAATTAATGCTACTAATAGTTATTGTCGATCCTATTCTTATAATTACAATCAGTTAACCTAAGTTTTATATTACAAGAACTGAAAACTGTTAAGTTAAATTACTCAAAACCATTAACTCTAAATACATAAATAAGACCTAAATCTGTACAGGATTCATGTACTTACAAAATTATGTTATATTTATGTACAAATGTACATTAATTACATAAAATGATAAACTGAAAGTAATTAATGAAAAAGATCTGACTCCACAGGGTTCTTTAGATAGTACAAAGACAAAAACTGAATAGAATATAATTCTAATCTAATACCTATCCTGATCAGGAGCAAAAATTAATTTAACCTGCAGCCAACTGTTGTTGATAATAGCACTGTACATAAACATTTGCTAATATTTAAAGAAATTCAAATATTGCAAATCATACAAGCCTCATTACACATTACATAATAATAATATCAATTATTAACTACAGAATATGATATACCAACACAGTTAAAAACAGGACCAGTCGATACCTGACAAATTTTATTCGCACAATTCAACAAAGGAAATTATAACAAACATCATAATATAGGAAAGCAGATATCAAAACTGAATAGATATTATAAGACACATAAAAAGTTTTAAAACTGTAAATGTGTGCAAAACATCACCAGCCCAAACATCATAACAACTGACAGGTAACTGCCTAGGAGCTCAAATAGAACGAGCCAGCAATTTTGTCCTTGCTTCCTCAAAGTATTGATCCATTTAATGTTCACTATCAGCCCTTTAAATACATCTTGAGTTTTCCCAAAATACATCATCAGAAGCTAATAAACAAGATTGCGATCCCTAACTAATATCAAATAAAAACGACAAGTGGAACATGTCGTTTTTCAACCAACGCACAACTATTCCATCCATCACATGGGATCGAAAACCAAAGAGTGGCACCTTTAAAGTAGTCCTCCAAAAATCGATTTGTCTCCAAAAATACAGGGATCGCCAACATAACTGAAATCCTCAAAATCGGGGAAAAAGATATTACTATCTGCAATACCACATACAGGAATTATAATTAAAACATAATTAAAATAATAACAAACAAAATCATCAACAAATAAATTCGAAATAAACTAGTACCTGAACTTGATCAATTAAATAATATATAACCAAACACTACAGACCGACTAGGGCATTGAAAACCTAAATGTTAACTCCACTAGATTGACTTGGTGAAGGAGTTTTAAACTGCATTAAGGCGATCTGAGCATTGAGCTCGCGCAGCTTTTCCTCACTTTTCTCATTTGCATCCTGCAATTTAAGGACTCTCCTTATAAGTTTGTTTTTGTGATTCCTTAATCGTGAAATATGCTGATTGCTCTCGTCGACTTTTACTTTTAACCCTGCATTATCAACTTTTAACAAGTCACGACTCGCCACTATCTCGTTCATCTTTTCTTCCATTCGGCGAACCCTGTCCAACAGAAAACTAATGAACAATGGCTGAAAAGTTTCCCCAATTACACAAGGAACGTCCGAGGTTGTTTTAACAAACTTCTCCTTTTCCACAGAGTCAATCGTGCAATCAGCTTGAACCTCCTGAACTTTCTTATCAACTGATGGAGGACTATCACCATCAAAAGTGACACCGACACCAGGCTCAACAGGCTGAACCTCTACAGACAGAGAAGGGGTTTCAAAGATATCTTCAACTATCGCAGGGTTACTTTGCTCAACTATATTAGCAACAAACTCACAGTGAACCACATCATCATTAACAGGCGGACGAGTAACATTTTCCTCGTCATCAATTACAACGGTTTCGACTGGAAGTTTATCATTCACACGGTTTTGTGCCACCTTGGCCTTCAACATGCTCCTAGTTAACCTTCTACCCAACTTGGACTTAGGTAAATTTCCCCGACGGTTTCCAGCTTTGTCGCTACTGTTTGATGGAGTGACGGGCGAAAAGATTGGAGATTTCTTTACACGCCGAGACTGTAAAGAGGCCTGGGAATCATCCTTTGAATTACACACAGGTGCTTGAGAGGGTTTTGCACTCTTAGGGTTTAATGTAGATTTACTCAGAGGAGTCGAACCCGAAACCCTATGTTTATTACAGTCATCTGGGCTATCGAACATACAATGACAGAAGCCTGAGAAACCATTTGCCTCTATGAATTGCTCCCAGCAGCGACCAGATTTCATTAATTCATTCTCTATTAACATACGCACTAACCCGTGGTGAAACAGACTGTGACTTACATGTTTTGGTCCCTTCTTAATGGCGTTTGACATTTTAAACAGACTGTGAAGAAGATAGTAAGGGAGATTGATGGGAAATCCTATGAAAGCAGCCATCAAACGAAGGTGATACACATAGGCCGAAGACAACCTACCTTCGCAAGTTAAATAACGATGAATTAAATCGAGCACAGGGCGCCAATCTTTCAAGAAATACTTACGTGCAACCCCTGTTCGAAAGGACACATCTTGTGTCGGGTTTTTCAGCAAACTTCTCCATTCCGTAATCTCCATCCTCTGATACTTGAACCACTTTTGTCCGGACAGAGGGAGACCTGTTGCATTCGCAACCGACCTCTCATCAACTCTAAAACACAAATCTCCAACTTCAGCTTGATAATTTACCAGGGACAATGCGAATACTCTGGTGACTTCTGGATTGGAATCAGAAAACCTCTCTAAGAATGGAAACCACCCGATGTCCCTAACTTTCTGCAAAAGCCCAAGGTTCGAATCCAATAGGGTTAACTCGTAAGGTTCAACTCTCACAACAGGAGCCATCGCTGATCGTTTGTGAATACGAAACCACGCACCAAGCACTCGCCAACACTGAATCAACGACAGAAGAGTAGGTTGAGAGCACTTGGAACCGAGACTTAGCGACAGTTAGTAATGCAAAGGATGAGCCATGGGTAGATACAGGCGAAACCCTTGTGGGTTCGACATGATCAGAGCCATCACTACTCGGAGTGATAATCGTAAATGACGGTCGAAACCCCGAAAGACTGATGTTAACCCCATCTAGCCTGCATTAAATGACCAGAGTGTGCGAGGCGTACGTAGTTACAGGTGCTTCAATGGTGGACAGCCACGACAGGGAGTATGTACGTGGAGGACAAGGTAAGAATGAGTGTCATAATAACACTCTGAAATGGTGATAAACGTGACTCGTTCCATGAATCACTTCCAATACAACCATAATATATGCGACCTCATCCTTATGTTCGATCCATTCATCAAAGGTGGCGAACAATGATAAACCATATAGTTTACAACTGGACCCTTTACATATTGTCAAATTCAAGTCAATATTAACATAGCCCATGGTTAACGAACCTTAGGATGTGACAATGTAAATCATGTGTCCAAGCTTAAACATAATCCCAAAGCTTAAGATTTTAATCACCATCGCTCTACTTGGCATGAACACTATGTTAAACAACCTCATTAATATTTATAAAAATAAAATCGACTAAACCAATGTCTATTATTCAAAGGAACATGCAAAACTAGGATAGACAACAGCGAGCATAAAAACCATGAATACTCATAAATCAATCTTCCTAGTCAAAGTTCATCCAGACCAGTAATTCAAAGGCAGCGATTTCATTGATCTAATATAACTTGCAAAGGTTGTTCATAAATGTTGAACTCCAATCAATCAGTAGCCAAGGAAAGATCTTCCTTTCAGTAGCCGAACTTATCCCTTTAAAATTTAAACATTTCATCAAACAAAATGGGATTTTGTTTGATGAAATAATGATTTTAAAATGCTGTTGAGCAGGGGCACAACAAGACCTAAACTACCCATCCAAATCTGAGCAAGCTCCACAAAGGTGAAAGCAAAATTTCCACATTCGTCATCTCTACCAGTTATTACAAAAGGAAAATTGTCTTTACTCAAAGAGTCAACATTCATGGGTTTCTACAGTGCTGGCTAGCTATGAACATAACTACCATGAAACAATTTTTGGCCATATTTCTATTTGACCATTAATTAAACTCAGAGGTGGAGAAACTACTTTATTTGGATTGGATTCTCTTTTATTTTAAGAATTAACCAGACCTGACATGCACTTCAAACCTTTTGATTTTCCAGGAGCATTCTGAGCTTTGTACTTGCATGTAGTTCCCTTTAGTATCCTATCAATTAGAAATAAAATCTCACATGTCTAGTCTGAATTCACTTCATAGACAATAAACATTTCTATTCAATTTTCCCCATGATATGTATAAGGCTCTCCTTCTCTCCCCTTAAATATAGAATCTATGTCCCTCGCTATTAGCATTGTACCCAACAGAGCTATATCTATGCCATAATGTTCCATGACCTAAGTTGGTTGTATATATACTACACCTATGCCCTAGCAACTACATATATGGCGAGTTGTGTGGGCGTAAATATATTAGAATGTTAGGGGTATCTTCATACGTTAGTCAAAATGTTAGAGGTATCTTCATAGGTTGGTTAGGAGTTGAGGTCGGTTGGGGGCAGGGATCACATGCATAGGTTGTAGGAATGGGAGAAATTTTGGCATCAGATGCTTGCCTCAAGGCTAAGTGGTTGGTTTGTGGGGATTTCAATACGGTGGAATCTCAAGAGGACAAAGGGAGAGTATCAGTGTCAGGAGCACCAGGGCGGCATAGATCTATGAACATATATTTCCTCCTATAGTATTTTAGCCTAGTTTTCACATTATCAAGTTTACATTTCTTAGGCTATACATCCACATGGTTGCCCCTAATTTGGACTTTGGAAATTCCAATCATTACATCCATAGATTTTGTCTCCTAGGACTTAGAACCTATCAATTCAATAAAGGAACGTGTTTTTGAATATGTTCTTTTGTTCTTCAGATAAAACATAGGTTTCAATAATTATTTGTTTAAGTATATAAGAGAAAGCGAAATCATTATACCAGTAGCTTCTCAAATATTATCATAGAATCATCATTATATGAATGTAAACATTCTTTCTTGGTTGAATTGTGTCTTTATTATCTAATACATCTATGCTACTTGCCATTATATTCACTCAAATTTTAATATTGTGTAAATTGCTCCCAATTAAAAAAAATATATAGTTTCCCAGAGAACAAAGTTCGAATCCCTGGAAGTGAAATTAGTACGTGCAGGACCTGCCCTGTAGTCACACTTCAATGCACAATTTTTGAACTGGAAGGAATTTAATAATTATAACCAGGATATCCATCAATCATTAACAAGTAAGCTTAGACTTTACAAATGAATCATGCTTAAACAGGTATTTTTTTAGCATTAAAATAATTCATAAATGAAATAATGTGGAGGTCCATTTGTTTTGAAAAAAAATTAAAAGAGAACCCACGTTTTTAATAGAATAAATCGTGATGTATATATAGAGAAACTACAACATCATCAATGGAAGGAGAAGCTCCAGTAGCATATCCTATTGGAAACCCAAAAGCATAGTGGAATAGGTCTGTGAAGGGTTGGCACTGAAATATGTAAATCCCATATGTAAATGCAAAGAAAAAGGTACTTCAGGAAGTACCTCATTGCGACTGAAACTTGAATGATTCTTGATTCTCATCATAGATTCAAAGTGATGAAGCTCTATACGGCTGAATTTTCTCTAAATCCAAGGGCTGAATTTTCTCTAAATCCAAGGATCTGAAACCAGTATGCCCACAATATGGATTTGATAAACCCTCGCCTTCTACACAATACAAGTCATGGGATTATGTGATGGGTTTTGCTCAGGTTTGTGTTTGGCATTTGACATATGGTCTGGTTGGACTTATGGCTTGGACACAATTTTGAGCTGATATAATAAGAGGCCTTTCTAACTTGAAAAATCAAAAGGAGAAAAGGCTCCAAGTTAGACCCAATATTTTACCATTATTTTTAATTTCCCACCTATACACAACATAATCCGGCCATGCATAAAAACCAATTAATTATAACTCAAAATATAAATGATAGCCCAAATAGTTTTGTCATGCTTCATTCCGTGATGTATGAAAATACATTAAAGTGGTTTCGAGTTTTTGGATCCAATGTGACATAAATTTATGGAAAGATTTTAGGATTTTATGAAGTATCGTACTACTGTTTGAGATTTTTTATTTTTTATTTTACATTTGAAAGCATTTCTAAATGGATTTTAGTTTCCAACTTTTGAAGAATTGTATCAACGAGAGCTCATGACATATAAAGACTTTGACATACGAGATAAAAGGGCTAACTTGATGACATGAACTGAAAACAATTTTTGACTTATTTGGCCTCTGGTCCTTTTAAGAACATTAGATATAAGATAAATCATTCAAATGGCTATCTATATTATGATGACAATTCTTATATGTCTTTTTTATAAGATGTAATAATCTTGTGGAAAATAGTTTGGACTAGTTTTATTTATTGGACTAGAAATTGGATATGCACATGAAGGCAAAATATCATGAAGGATGCGAAAAATGTAATTATATTAAAAGAAATATAGTTTTTATTTTAAACAAATGTTAAATAAAAAATCACATGTAATTTGGGTCAACAAAAATATTATTGTTTGTTGTTTAAATGCTGTTATAAATATAAATATAAATATTTTGAAGTAAATTAAGTTTAAAAAAAAATAATGTAGTAATTTTTTTGTATAAATACCATCTTACATCCAAATCTTAGGCTTTATCAAGCGTTGAGAGGGATCAAATCTCTGAAGGTGTAAACTTCTTCTTCAATAGCTCCTTGCATGCAATGCCTTAGAAGAGGTTTGCACCTCAGAATATTTGATCCCACTCGGTGCTTGATAGAGCCTAGGATTTGAATCTAGGCTGGTATTTAATATAAGTTATATGTTATATATATTGTTTTTAAGTTATATATTATAATATACAATATAATATATAATACAAATACATTATTATATATAATATAAAGAGTATTAAGAGAAAGAATCCTATTTTCTACTTTAATTTGATAATTTTTAATTATTATAAAGGGGATTAGGGACTAGATAAATGGGCACATTTTTCATTCAAACAGGGGAATAAAGAACTTAGATAAGACAAAATGATCTCTATGGAGGAGACCTTTTTAAGGGTAAGGTAAAGGGGTTTGGAATTTAAAGGTGTTTTATTTCTTTTATGTAAATGAAAATGGGAAGGGGTGAGGACTTTAGATAGAAAAGGGTTTAAAAGCTAGGATAGGGGAAATAATTAAAAGGGGGAAGCGCTCATATTTTTTTAATAAATAAGGGATATTGGTTTATTTTGCTATGAGACTTAGGGGGATACTTTTCAACTTTAGAAGCATAGATGTAATGAGAAGACTGTCAAATGGACGCATCATACAAATTAAATATAAAGGACACAAAAATAAAAATAAAAATAGTTTTCATGCTCTTACCTACCTAAGCTTCAATTGAGTGTCAAAGGGGAAAAATGATGACGATTTGGGCCAAATTAAATATGAACATGTTAAGTGTGATAATTTGAACATGTACAGTGGTATAAAATTCAAGACATGATGATGCTTTTAATGAGAAACGACCAATCTCTGAGACACACCATCAACTAGACTATCATGCCAATGTAAAAGAAACGACTTGGAAAATATGTTGAAGGGGTCATACGTGCCACAGTTTAGTGGGTTTTTTTATATGCCTAGGTCATGTCCAAATTAACATATAGCTGGGTTGCATTTATTCAATTTTGTTAATACAGGGACATGTAAATATATTTTTTATATGTGTTAGAATTTACTAAATTCTAACACTGCAGATGGTTTCAGAGACCCCTTTAAGGGGTCTCAGATGGAAGGGGTCTCTGAATCCATCTGCAGTATTAGAATTTACTAAATTCTAACACTGCAGATGGTTTCAGAGACCCCTTTAAGGGGTCTCAGATGGAAGGGGTCTCTGAATCCATCTGCAGTATTAGAATTTACTAAAGGGTTCTTTGAATCCATATGCAGTGTTAGAATTTAGTAAAATGTACAAATTCATTGTCAAATTTGTAATTTTTTTCATTGTTGGAGTGACAACTAAAAATGACCAAATAAATGACCAATTGTTATGTGGTCATTTTTAGTCTAGATATCTCATGACCAAATTTGGTCATTTATCTTGGTTTTTTTTAGTTGGTTTTTATCCCATGACCAAAAGTGCTCATTTATCTTGGTCTTTTTTAGTTAGCTCACTTAAATTTATCAATTTTGGTCATTTATCCCTTGAAAAAAACTATGGTGACTAAAATGTTTGGTCTCCTGGTCACTAATCTCTCATTTTCCACTAGTGTTTCAATGCTTATTCAAAATATTTGCCATAAGGAGTAAAATAATCCATGAAATTTTCCATACTATCATTAACTAATTATGAAAAGATGCCAATCACAGCTCTTTGAAATGTGGCTAGTGCATTCCATAAACTAAAGGGAAGCACTCTGTATGCAAAATTTCCCCAGGGACAGGTGAAGGTAGTTTTATCCTGGTATTTAGGAGCAATATGGATTTGATTGTACTCGATAAACCCATCTAGGAAGGAGAAGAACTTCTTCCCGAATAAGGTGTCAAGTACTTGATCGATGAAAGGAAAGGGAAAGTGATCTTTTTGTGTTTCCTTGTTTAGGTCTCTATAGTCCACACAGAATCTCTATTTACCATTCTTCTTGGGTACTATTAAGAGTGGAGACACCCACTCACTGTCTAAAATGGGATATATAAATCCTACTTCCAAGAGTTTCTAAATTTCTTCCTTCACTATGTCCCTTAGATTGGGTTTCATTCGTCGTTGAGGTTGGCACACAGGTCGGGAGTCACTTTTGATATAAATGTGATGTGCACATGGATTAGAAGGGATTTCCCTCATGTCTGTGTACTCCTAGGAAAATGCCCCCTTGTGTTTCTTTAAGAGAATGATTAGGCATTCATGTTCATCTGGGGAAAGGCTGGAATTGATATTTAAGATTTTTCTAGACTCTACCTCGATAGGAACACTTTTGGAATTTTTCAATATTGGAACTACGTGAGTATCACTTACTAATGTCTCTTCTATGAGATTTTCTTGTTCCTCTTCACATAGAGTAGCATTTAGGATCTGATAAATTTTCTTATTGACAGAAGTGGGTTCACTGATGAAATTATTAATGGCATCGTGTTCAGTTTCATCTTTAAAAGTCAAGGCCTTCCCTATCATTAATAATGGCTGAACGCCCTCTTCTTCCTCTGGCTCCATCCATAATGGAGTTTCAGCTTCTAAGCTCAGCCGAGCTAGAGGATAGAGAGTGAGGTTCTTTATCTCGGTTCCATCTAATAAGGTCATAGACCCAGATCGACAGCTGATGTAAGCATCATGCGTAGCTAACCAAGGCCTTCCCAGGATCAATGGGTATCCTCCTAGCTGTGACTTAGGTTTTAAAACCAAGAATTCAGTAGGACACTCCCAAGAATCAACTGAGATAATGAAGATCATCCAAGACTCCTTTGGGTTTAATAGTGGATCTATCTACCAGTTCTAAAATGGTAGGATTTGGCTTGAGATTAGTGAGCCCCATTTTTCATACAGTTTCAATGGTTATGACGTTAATTGTTGCTCCTAATTCTACTAGTACGTTGGGTATTTGTGTGCCCCCAATCTGCACAGTGACAGTGCAATTCCCAGGGTCGTCGTATTTGTCCAAGAGGGTTTTTCCCATTATTAATGCAGATAATTTCCCTATGACATGAACAGTGGGAGGATCCCTGGGTTTTCTTCGTGGCTTCCTTGTACATAGATCCCAAACAGTTCTGGCATAGATAGGTACATCTTGAAGGGCCTGAAGGAGTGGAATTTTAACATAAATATTTTTTAACTCTCCTAAGATGTTAAATTGAGGTTGTCACACTACCTTCGATAACATTAATATTTCAGGGTATGGTGGTTCCCTAATCAACTGTGTAGGCAGTGTGTCTATAAATGTGTCTTTTTGTGTTTCAGTCAGCATATTAGTAGGATGTTCAGCATCTTCAATAATGGGGGTTGTTGTATTGGATAAATGATGTGGATTCATCCTTTCTTCACACACAAAGGATGGAACATCCTAAATGATCAAAGGCTCCACTACCTTCCCTGATCGTAAGTGGATATCGTTGCAGGGTACAGTAGTAATGGAGTAAGTGATCATGTTGGCAGTCTCAAACTGATGGACTGCTTTATTTTTTGGGTTAGGGTTAGGTTGAGCAGGCAGCTGTGGTCATATCGACATATTAGGGACAACATTATTTTGGAGTTGCAGCTGCAACTGCTGATAAGGCTGAGGATATTGTTGAGGAGCATATGGTTGAAACATTTGATGTGGAAGCTGTTGAGAGGGTTGGTTATGGGGAAATTGATTTCTTGGACAGAAATTCCTCCATCCAGGAGACCAAGAATTTTGTTGGTTTGGTGGCTGTGTCCAGGGGTTCTAGGAGTTAAAAATTTTCATTGGAGGTTGAGAGGGGTACCATTGAGGGTTAGAATAAGATGAAGGGAATTGTGTATTCATGTGTTGCATATTATTCCAATTATTCATGTTATTCAAAAATGGAAACAAGTTTGGAGTCATACCTTGATTTTGAGGCTGCCAGGGCTTTTTATATTTAATAAAGTAAGCCAGTTCCACATCTGGAGTTGATGCCTACATAACTATCTTCACTTGAGGTAGTGAAGGGAATTCTTTTGTATCATGGTTTATCTCACACAACTAACACACTTCTACCTTGTCGAGCGGGAACTCCTTAAGAGGGTGGTTCTTCCTACATTTATGGTAGAATACACCTAGTGTGAGATCCTCCACTGCTTGTTTTTTCTTTTCCCTTAGGACATCTATTTCTGAGGAGATGGAGCTCATGATTTTTGTTTTGAAATTTTCAAGGAGATTTCCTATCTCTACACAGGTGGCTCCTCCATTAAATGAATTTTGTGTTCTGTCGAAGACATCATGTTCTAATTTGTCCCGTTTGTCCTGTTTGTTATTCTTGGAAGATCCCCTAGAATACCTTTTGCATAGTTCAACGATATTTTCAAAGGACTCCTTAGAGATATCCCCCTTTCCTAACAGATTTAACATATCTAGGAAATAATCCCTAATCCCACGAAGTAGGATTATTTTGAGCACATCTAACCCCATATTAGTCTGTCCATCTCTCTACACATTGTATAAAATCCCTTCAACAAAATCTTCCAGACTTTCATCATCCCTCTGTACCATTTTAAACAGTTCTTCTCTCTTATCCTTGTTATTGCAATACTCCTGGTATTTCTCCAAGGACACTTGTTTCATCTAGTCACAGTCAGTGATAGTTCCTCCTCCTAGGCTCATAAACCAACGTAATGCATTTTCCTTCAGAGTGGCAGGTAAATGTTTCAGCTTCTGTGCATTGGTGGTGTAGTTGTAGCTATGATAGAGGATGTGATATTCGAAAATAAATTCATCCAGATCCTCTACCACTTTCCCATAAAAGCGAGGAAACACCGATGGTGATATATTTTTCATGGGATCTATCCCTTCTGGTTGTTGAATCAGGAACTGAAGTGTAGTAACTATCCCTTTGGGTGGGGAATTACCCTCATGATGATGATTTTTGCCCATTGCTTCTTCATGATCTTCAGGATCACATCTGTTTCTCATATCTTCCTCTGTTTTATCCTCTTCATCCTTCCACTGGTCATTAAATTTTTTATGGAACTATGTCCACTCCTCTTCAGTCACAACCTTCTCGTTAATGTGATAGATCGAATCTTGATCAGATGATCCCGCAGTACTAAGTCTGTCCTCCCTTGTAGGGGTATTTGAGAGTGTTGTAGCTCCTCGTGTGTTCTCCACTGTAGAGACTGACATTGCCACTCCAGGGGTGACTGGGCTTCTTCTAAGAGGCATTTGCTGATAGTGAGCACTAGTAGAATAATTGGTCCTATCAATCAGGTCGTTAATGAATTTCCTTCTTCCGAATGCTGAATTTCACCCATGACCTCGACCACCTACAACGTTAGTGTTCTGGGGGGTTCTGGGATTTATAAGATGGTCACACTGTACCCTTCTTGTAATCATGCAACCCAAAACATGCAAACTTAAATAAAAATGAAGAAGAATGAATAAATATAATTACTGGATGCAACTACTACAGTGTCTAATACTTATCCTCCCTGGAAACGACGCCAAAATGTTGGGCACCCTATATGCAAGTTAATTCAAGCAAACATACAGAGTGTTCAATATAAATTGTCAACCCATAGAAGTCTCTTATTTCAAGGATAATGTGCACTGTATATGCGGTAAAAACTAAGTAGCCGATGCTGTAAATAAATGATCCTACTTTCCTGTTCGGCCACACTCATCCCATAATCTGTTTAACCTAATTTACGTTCTCAAGAATGCAAATCACAAGTACCTTCTTACGATTCTTAATCTGGAATTAAAAGATGCAGGAAATAAAATATGGATTACTCTTGTAGAAAGTTAAATTCCTAATTGTCAAACCATCTAAAGATCCATCTCAACTATCTTGATTCAGTTATTCTAGAAATTCAAAGTACAGGAATTAAATTCTCCAATTATAAATGCAAAGGAACAAACTGCAAAGATCTAAAGAAAATAGCAATTGAAGGAACTAGGGATGAACAGGGCTGTCATAGCTATCACACAGTTGCATAAAAGAAAGTTAACCTATACAGTCGACTGACACACCACACCACTGCACTTTTACGAGAGATGCAATTACTGATTATTCAATGACACACAACAAATCGATAATTGTTGAAGCTTACTATAAATAAAAAAAGTTATCACAAAATCATGTAACAGAATAAATAGAATACCTAATTAACTTAGCAATCCATGTGGGAAGGGAGGCCCAACCTTCACATAGAGATGCTGGAAGTAACACATGTTAAATCATCGAGATCTAAAGAATCAAACTCCTTGTATTAAAAGTGGTAGATAGCTGATACAATAATTTGATTAATTTCCAACCCCTAGCTCGGAATAGTTCCCAGTATTTATACAATTACAATCATAACATATTCCCACTATTATCAGGTAGCCATGAATATCTCTGATCTTCAGGCTGCCCTAATTACGATGCGTTGTTACAGTCGTGGAAAGATGAGAGCAGAGGATAGAGGAAAACTATTACTCGAGCCAGAAATAATGATCATGATTACTTGAGAAGATAATCCATGGATTGCAGCTAATCTTGAGCAGTGGCACACTGTTGCCTCTGAATTTGTTACATCCTATTGCAGCTACCTTTGTACAGCTCGCGTGGAATAATACCCTTGGACTGCGTTCTTTGGGAAACAATGGAATGGATGGCGATCATCTTAATAATGAATGTTCATCCCTCTTTTGGCATGTTTGTCCCACTACACCTGTGTCCTCTACATCTCAAATTAACTTTATAAAACCACCATATGTTAGCATAATTTAAGATGTAAAGCCATGATTACAACACTCCTAAGCATTAATAAAATAAGACAATGATTAACCATACTTGTATGAATTAAGGGACCAACTAAAGGAAAAACATCTGTTTAGTATACATAAGAGAGTAGGATGAGGAAAAATGCGGTAGGTGTGGTAAAAAAGGGGTCATTTCTGGGCCCAACATCACACATGATATGTTTCCCGGCAGATTAATCGATTCCCACGATGCCATTTCTAGCATGTGTATAGGATAAATCATTCCCATGGTAGTGCCATGCCACCCCAAGAAAGATATCCATCATGTGGTCTAGCGTGTCGAGGTAGGGAAGTATCATGGGAATCTATGAGGTGGAGCAGGTGAATCCTCTTTTCACACGAATCAAGGTAAGCATGGCAATGGAGATCATTCTATTTCCTATGTCATAGGAAAGAATGGGTATGAGAACATCCATTCCATATGCTTTAGATCATAAGTTCGACCATACAGGGTGATGCCCGAGAATCTTTCCCACGGAAAATAGTGAAATTCCGCAGCAAATAGCGAAATTTCGCAATAGATAAAGCAATGTGACTAGATCTCTAGAAAGTAAAGGATCACTTGTCTCATGTCATAACACATGTCAACACTAATATGTTCGACGACGGAATGTGCGGGAGTGCTGACCAGTCATTGCAGTGTTCAGTCTCTCAGTCCTATATATATAACACCAACTTTCAAAACCTTTGTAATCCATGGAATGAGCTGATACAGAGGCAAAACCCAAAGTTTTGGTTTGCTACAAGTCCCTAGAGTTTTGAGAAATTGGCTATGGAAATTTGGTTCAAAAATCTTGTTTGTATGGGTGTATTGATGGTTGGTTAGCTAGTTTCCTTGCTAATCCATTGCCTTGGTTTTTCATACCAGGGATAGCACTAGCCATCGAGGCGTAGACATGAATAATTTTGAGAGATACACCTATGTTCTGACAGCCACGCCCCCAGCCGTGCATTTCCTGGACACTCATGTACTATGAGTGTTCTTCCAAGAACCCCTAATTATTAAATTGAGCACATATATCTATGGACAAACACACAACTCACATGATAGATCACACAATTTACTCAGTTATTGAAGAATGAAACAGTGCAAAAATGGCTTGCAGCTATGAATGCTTTTCATTAATCAAAGAGTAATTAGATAGATAATTACAATGAAGTACAATGGATTTAATAGCCACAAGAAATTTGAATCCACATGAGGAAGTTCAAATTGATTAGACTCTACTTGACTGTAGGTAACCAAGACCTTGTCTAAATCACTATCGGAGGACTCAATAGTTAACTGACCTTGTCTAAACCATAACCAGAGTTCATCGGAGCTCTAAAACACAACTCAAGTGTTACATTCAATGTTGACTAAGGTTAACTGACTATGGTTGGTGAGAAATGCACCCCACATGATTGCAGTCAAGTAAACCTAGTGCTAACTGAATGTAGAGGACTAGAACTGAATGTAACTGACTCCTAACTTAGCTTGACTAGTCATCAACTGAAGTGAACTGACCTTGGTTGGTTTTGGCACTCCCAGTGGCTTCCTAAATTGTAGGGATTGGTCTAGGAGGCTCCTAAAATGATGCAATCAAGTGCAATCAGTGGCAGTGAGCCTCAATTAGTGTTCCCCATACTTTATTAACTAAAACATCTGCCTCAATTAGGCCAAGTGGACCCAATGGTGTTAATGACTATAAATAGACCGGATGGACTCTCGATTTAGACATGACTCCCAATTTAGACATATGACCAAATTTGGACAAAGGAGGATTAATAATCCTAACACCCCCCCTGAATGCTAACTTGGAAAATATATGGGCCCTAGTAACTAAGACCATAGGTCACCCATTACATCAATTAAAGTAAAGTAACTGCTCAAAAATAAGGTGCTGGGGAAAAAACCACATGGGAAAAAATCCCCCCCTCTAACTAAGCAGGTAGAATCAGGATCAATCTGGTTCTTCTGTGCATAGGTATCGTGGGTCCTGGCATGTGAAACTCTCCATCATTATGTCTAGATGAATGTTCCTCTTTGGAATAAGAATGATATGCTCAACTAAATCAGAAATATAGACAGCTGTCGGATGAAGACTGGACCCATGTAGAGCAACTGAAGTCAACTGAAAAATGAGAAAAGGTTCTTGAGAATTTAGAGAATGTGAGGAATACTCAAGAAAATGATATGTTTCAGCCATGAACATAAAACCATGAGTGGTAAGAACAGACCCAAGTGTTAGGAGCAGGTGTCCAGGCGGATGCAGAAAATCTTCCTCTTTGCTAGTTCTATGAGGAGATGAGCATGTGATCAATGGAAGAGAAGCACTGGGACTGTTGAGAGTGAATGATTGAGCTCCATAGTATGATATAGATTCTGAAATATATAATTAATGACATAATAAAATATCAGCAACTTCATATGAGGAAACTAACACCAAATCCCCATCAACAGTTTTGAAGAGAAAGTGCAGTACTTGATTTTTCACACCGGAATTGGTGAGAGTAGCTACAAGCATGAGTGAAGGATTTTGTATTTTAAAATATGAACCAAATAATATCATATCAGAAATTAAATCAGATCTAAATAGGTTCAAAACATATCCAAAACTGTGAAATGGAATCAAATCCCCAGCAGCAGTTTTGTAGGAGACTTGCGGTACTTGTTTCTTCACACCGTTGATGAGAACAGCTACAAGTGGTACTGAAAGATTATGAATTTGATATATTAAACCAAGAAATATCAGTTCATATCTAAATAATATCATATGATCCAATAATTTTAATATCAGATTCAAATAAATGGTTAACCGAGATGGTGGATGCATAACTTTCTTCTTCTTCAAAATTCTGAATTTTGGTGCATGCAATCCTACAGGAATTTGCTGGAAACTATAGATCATGGGGATCAAATGGATCACTCTGGTAATCTGATATTTCTTCAAAAATATCCAAGTTATCACATATTTTCACACCAGCAGCAACATTAGAGGGAGAAAAATCAAATTTCTCTTCACTTTCGGAAGCAATTATTGGTAAATTTTGCACAGAATTTAAAGGAAAATCACCGGTGAATGTTTGCATGGAAGTGTAGCAGAATATTTATTCAATATCAGAGATTTGAATATCTTTTTCTATTTCAGAAATATGAGAATATGAGATATCAGATATCTCATGAACTTCCGGAGCATCAGGAGAAGAAGTCACCGCATGGGGACTGTCTTCAATTCGAATTGACTATGTAGAAGTTTCTGCTTCTTCTTCATCTTGAACAACTTCAACAGAGAGAGTGGAGGCCGATATTTTTGGATCAAGGATGATTATGGTGCTGGATGTGCTCTCCAAAGTGCTATAATGATCCTCATCAATCATTCCAAAGGTTCTGTCCAATCTTGTCCGGAGTTCCTGTGGATCTTTAATAGATCTACTGAGGTAGCGCAAGCTAGGAGAAAGAGCCAGTTTCATTATTTCAAAAGCTGCATCCTTTGCATTTAGCCAGTCATTTTCACTCTCAAAATACTTTCTAATGAGTCCATTAGACACCCAAATGAGATCTTGTCTTTTCAGAAATATAATTATCTTCACATTCCATTCATAATAGTCTGAGGATTGGGTCAGAAGAGGAACTGATGAATGCATTCAAAGTTGTACCTACAAAACAAAAAAAAGGGAACCGTAAGGTCAGACAGCCTGCAATTTTGAAATTTTTTTCACCCCCAGCTTAGTTAATCAAGCAAGAATGATCAACAATTCCTTTGCTTGGGGTATTAAGTGGTAAATTCTCCGCTTCTGGTGCAGTGCTGGAGGGAGTAATTTTGCTCAAAAAATGATCCAGTAGGAGATCTGAGGAGGAGAAGTGCCTTGTCTGCTGATGATCTGATACCATATTAAATTGAGCACATAGATCTATGGACAAACACACAACTCACATGATAGATCACACAATTTACTCAGTTATTGAAGAATGAAACAGTGCAAAAATGGCTTGCAGCTGTAAATGCTTTTCATTAATCAAAGAGTAATTAGATAGATAATTACAATGAAGTACAATGGCTTTAATAGCCACAAGCAATTCGAATCCACATGAGGAATTTCGAATTGATTAGACTCTACTTGACTATAGGTAACCAAGAACTTGTCTAAATCACTATCGGAGGACTCAATAGTTAACTGACCTTGTCTAAACCATAACCGGAGTTCATCGGAGCTCTAAAACACAACTCAAGTATTACATTAAGTGTTGACTAAGGTTAACTGACTATGGTAGGTGAGAAATGTGCCCCACATGAGTGCAGTCAAGTAAACCTAGTGCTAACTGAATGTAATTGACTCCTAACTTAGATTGACTAGTCATCAACTGAAGTGAACTAACCTTGGTTGGTTTCGGCACTCCCAGTGGCTTCCTAAATTGTAGGGATTGGTCTAGGAAGACCCTAAACTGATGCAATCAAGTGAAATCAGTGGCAGTGAGCCTCAATTAGTGTTCCCCACACTTTAGTAATTGAAACATGTGCCTTAATTAGGCCAAGTGGACCCAATGGTGTTAATGATTATAAATAGACTGGATGGACTCCCGATTTAGACATGACTCCTGATTTATACATATGATCAAATTTGTACAAGGGAGGATTAGTAATCCTAACACTAATACCATCGCTACCTCCAAAGATTCTTCATGGGAGGATAGTCTTGAGCTGCGCTCTACACAAGCAATTGTTCAAGATGGAGCATCATGGGTCCAATGCCTCCACCGCCCTA
Source organism: Pseudotsuga menziesii (assembly GCA_001517045.1). Lineage (NCBI taxonomy): Eukaryota > Viridiplantae > Streptophyta > Pinopsida > Pinales > Pinaceae > Pseudotsuga > Pseudotsuga menziesii. Next base: position 21,976 of record LPNX010514267.1, read on the forward strand.
TTTGTGAAGTCCACTTACCAAAGGAGGTGGAGAGGGTGGAATCACACTCCACCGTATTGCCTGTGGGAGAGCCCACCTCATGGGAGGTGAGGAGTACAAGAATGACAAGCCACTGTAGAGGCTTGCCTTTTCCAAAATCAATATGGCCCTTCTTCCAAGCCCCCCATCTAACAATGTTACCCGTAGAGGGGAGGGTTGTAGAGAAGGATGAGCAAGGAGGGGACACAAATTTCCCTGCTAGTTTGCGTCCATGCAGAAAGGTTCCTTTGAGCATGGAGGTGACACAAAGTTAAGAAGGGTAGAAAATCACGTTACTGACTCGACAAGCCGACCAAATATTTTGAACCCAATCAATGGTGACTCACCTGGAAAATGACCTAAAGACATCGTTCTCAAGATTAGCAGGCTCAACAACAGGAACGTCGTGATGTCACCCAAACCAGGCACATGCACTAAATCCATATTTTCTATTTGAATTATATGTAAATCGTGACATAATACCACACTCTGGTTGTTAGTTTCATAGTTACTGTAAACAGTCCAGGTCCGATTCCAAGGACTAGCCCCGAGGATATGAGATAGTATAAATAGGCTCTCCCCTTAGGGGCGAGGGGTTGGGAAGTTTCAAGAGGATGGGATCTCCATTGTAATATGTTTTTAGTTTCTCATAGTTGAATAAAATTTGCATAGGTAGAATGACAAAATCTCATGGCAGATATTCCTACGTCATCTTTTTCTTCAATAAGTAAACCTTCTTTACGTGACTGTTTATCATGTTTTCATTACAGTTTGTATTTTCTTTTCATGTTTGGACACTAGTGTATATGGGCCAGAATTCATCTCGTATGCTCTTGGTCCATTTTTCAAACATTTTAAACATTTTTCTTCTAAAGTCTTGTAGAATTCACCCTGGTTAGGTGCTCTGTTTGACGGGATGTCCCCCTTTTTTCGCTAATCAGCCTGTTAATACCTCCAAATTGAAGAAACGGTGTCTATCTTACCTCTGTCTACAAACATTCAAAATTATTACCTCCTACAAGTTGTTTCAGACCTAATTAGTTGACTCTATGGCCCATTGGCCTCCTCCATGATTTACCCCACCAAACTTCACAAAACAAACTTGTCTTATTTAGAAATAGGACCTTTTGACCATCTCCGATTAAATATTTTGAATGTGAAAAAACTTGCAGATAGTGAGAGATCCCTCTCTGATTGTATTGGGTCAGAAATACAGTCTAAAGTAGTTTTGGTGTTAATTTGGGATTTACCTCTCGCAACCTGGGTACATTTTGGGTGTTAACAAAACCTTTGCAACATCATTGAGAAAATCCCTATCATACATATCAGTCATCCCGAGACTGTTGTGCATGTTCATGTAGGCTAGAACTATTGAACATAATAAACTGAAAGTTATAGAGCTCTATTCAAATAGTTCATAGATGTTTTTCCCAAGAATTACGAATAAATGCCTAGGATTGATCCATCCATTGTTGTACATGAGATTAAAACTTATCCCACGGCAAGTCCAGTATAAAAACAAAACTACATCAAGTCCATCCTAGGAAGGTTGTGTCTATTAAAGCCGAAGTGGAAAAACTTCTTTAAGCGGGGTTTATCTATCCCATACCACTAACATAATGGGTGTCTAATATTGTCCCTGTAGCTACGAAGAAGGGAACTATTAGGGTTTGTATCGATTTACAAGATTTAAATAAGACTTGTCCTAAGAAAAATTTCCCTACTCCACACATCGATCAAATCATTGATAACTATGCTAGGAGCATCATATTTTCTTTCATCGATGGCTTTTCTGTCTACAATCAAATAGAAATTATACCCGTTGATCAACATAAAACGACATTCATTTGTCTATGGGGACCCTTTTCATATTAAAAGTTACCCTTTGGTTAAAACATGCTAGAGCTACATTCCAACGCGCCATTTCCTATGATTTTCACCATATTAACCACATCATGGTGTTGTATCTGGGTGATCGCCATGCTCATTCAAAGCAATGGGATGACCACCCAGGGCACCTTAGAGGCATTTTCCTTATATTTCATCATTATAATATTCGGCTTAATCCACACAAATGTGTCTTTTGTGTCGAGACTGGACATCTTCTTGGATTTGTGGTTTTCAAAGATGGCATCTGGATAGATCCTTTGAAAGTTGTTGTTATTTTGGCCCTACCCGCCATATCTAATATCACTAAACTCCAAATTTTGCAGGGGAAGGAAAAAATTCTTTGTCGTTTCGTAAGCAACTTTGCAAAATAAACGCATGGATATATGTGTCTCCTGAAGAAGGACACTCTATTCTTTTGGGATGACCAAGCCCAATGATATTTTGATAATTTGAAAGATGCTTTGACACATTCACTAGTGTTGCACCCCCCAAATTACTCAAAATAGTTTCTGTTGTAAGTTGCTACCTCCACTACTACTATTTGTACAGTTCTAGTGAAGTAAGATCCCAACGGCCAAGAACACTTGATTTATTACCTAAGTAAGAGTCTTCTTTACTCTAAAACCCATTACTTGCGTGTGGATAAGCTAGCTTTGGCTACGGTCATTGCTATGCAAAAATTTCATCACTACATCTTACTACACACCACAATTTTTCTCGTGTACCAAAACCCCATGTATTAAATTTTGACTTGTCAGGTACTAGGGGGGAAGTATTCCCATTGGATCGTCATCTTACAAGAATTCGATCTTGAATTTGCTAAGGCCACTTCGAAGAAGTACTTGGTTTTTGTGGAGTTAATGTGTAACCTTCCCTATGCTTTGATGGAAGCTGAGTGCAATGGTTCATTTCCAGATGAATTTTTGTTCTTGATCAGTACAATTGACCCATGGTATAGAGATTTGATCATTTATCTCCAGACCCAGATATTTCAGCCTGACATATCCCATGGTGATCATCGTTGTATCCATCTCCACGTGAAGTATTATCTAATTTTAAATGATACGTTATATCGACGTGGTATATATTCCATTCTTCGATGATGTCTTACACATGGAGAGGTTGAACAAGTGTTGAATGATTACCACTTTGGAGCATGTGGAGGTCATTTTTCTGGGATGGTGACAACTCAGAAAACTCTCTGCTCTAGGTATTTTTGGCCCTAAATCTCCAAATATTGTCATGAGGCGGTTAAGAAATTCCCAACCTATCAACTCTTTTATCCTAAAAAGCACACCAACCCTGCTCATTTACACCTCGTTATTTTTGTTGTCCCTTTCGCCAAGTGGGGTATTGATTTCATGCATTGTAAGCCTACCTCATCTGAGGGGCATAGTTACATCATTGTAGTCATTGATTACTTTACAAAATGGGTTGAGGCAACCTACATATGCATAGGATGGAAATACTGTTGCCCTCTTTTTTTTTAATCATGTGATAGCTAGGTTTGGAGTTCCACAAGCCATAGTGATTAACCATGGATCTCATTTCCACAATCAGATGATGGATAATTTGAATTCTAGGTTGGGTTTTCACCATGAAAACTCAACTCTGTATTACCACATGATAATGATCAGTTTGAGGCCATTAACAAAGTTTTGAAAACTATGCTGCGTAGGATGATTGGAGATCATAAATCCAATTGGAATTTGAATCTGTTTGTCACACTGTGGGATTATAGGAATTTATTCAAAACAGCAAGTGGTTTCACACCTTTCAATTAATTTATGGACTAGAAGTTATCCTTACTATCGAATGTCAAATCCCATCGCTCAAACTTGAAGTAGAACTTATATCGAACACTTACGCTGAAGAAGAATGATTTTTGTATTTGACAAACTTTGATGAAAAGAAGAGATGTTTCCTTAGCTAACGAGGCACACAAAAAATGTGTTAAGGATGAGTATGATAAGTCTATGCAACCTCGTGTCTTTAAGGAAGGTGACACGGTTCCGACTTACGATCAGAGACATGACAAGATAGGGAAGGGGAAGTTTGAATCTATGTGGTATGGTCCCTTTATCATCAGGAAATTTTTAGAGAAAGGGGCCTACGATCTTGTAGACTACGATGGGATACCTTTCGGGAAACCTTGCAATGGTGTGTACCTGAAGAGGTACTATGCTAGAAGTCATTTCTATATGGTGCCTTGTATATATGTATATTGTTTGAATTTTTTATGTGTTTTTGACTTTTCAATATGGTTTTGAGTTTCTCGTCAGTATTGTTTATATCATTTTTTGGTTATGCAGATCAGATGGATTTTTATGGTTTTGCTGATGGTGCTTGTTGTCATACCTTGAACCTCGCTTCAACGACTTGGGTTATGTATTCCCTGACACATGACTTAGTCAGTTCAGGAGCGGTTTGTATTGTTCTAGATACCAACAACATTTTTGAGTATCAAGCACTGATAGATTTGTTGACCAAGGCTGCATCTCAAGACATTCATGACTTTGTAGTGTTCATGGACTCACAACTATTGGTTTTCCATTTAAACCACGTTTATACCATCAGAAACCCTACACTTCTTCTTCTTCTTTGAAGAGTGTGTCTGCTCAAAAGGTTATTTGAATCAATCACTTATATGCACATTCATAGGTCTTACAACATGGTTTCCGACTCATTGGAAAACTACAATTTAGATGGGTATATTTCCCATACATAACTTTTTTAAATAAAACATGGTTCATTGTAAAATAAAATAAACAGTAAAAGACACATAAAAAATCATGTAAATATCATTTTCCATTTGAACATGTATAAACACTGTAAATAATTTTGTATATATATATATATATATATATATATATATATATATAGAGAGAGAGAGAGAGAGAGAGAGAGAGAGAGAGAGTTTTACAAAATATGGTCACGAGACCCTGACTGAAGCACTCTAGCTTTCAGATATAGAAANAAAATGGCAAAAAATCTTGAAGCTAGCTAGCTTTCCGTGTATACATCATGTAGGACGTCTAGTGGTGCTCATGATAGAACATGATAGCCGTGGATACCCTCCGTAGTAGGTGGCTGAATCTACCTGAAACTCCAGCTTTGTGTCTCTGGTACCTCCTAGGGATGTCATCTATACCAGTATCTGTAATGTCCAAATTCAATCGATTGAGGTTTTCTTCCAACTCGGTTAACTCCTTGTCTCCTCTATGTACAAATTGAGCCACCGCTTGTCTGTCCATTGGGGATGAAACCCCAAGTCATGCATCTCATATGTCTACATGAAAAATTTAGTTCTTGTCATCATGTATAAAGAAAATCATAAAACATTAAACATTAAAACAATCAACATCTTGAGCATTTTTCTTAGCGATATTTCCCCACTGGGCATTTGCTGGTAAAGCTAGGTCTAGATCTCTTTGGAAGTCGGTATTAGCATAGGAATAATCCTCTATCATGATTATTTGGTCATGAAACCAATGGAAAAAGGGGTTCCCATACTTGACCTTTGCCCCACCACCTCTAGTGCGGGCCATGATCTCTACCCACCACAGCATGTTGGGGTCTCGAGCTCTCAGATCGGTGAAAACCACCTGTGGCCTCATGAGATTTACCCACTCAAGAAAGAAACATGTTAGGATAGTCCCATAACCAAATTGTTTTAACTCCCCTACCGACACTCGGTCAGCTAATCCTTGAACACACTCAGCAATGCCTCAACCCAGTTAAAACCTGTGGGTGCCATAGCCTCTAGGGCATAGAGCATGTGTGCCCGGGAAACTTGATGAGCCCCTTGGATTCCTATGACCCTATGCATAGTGAATATTAATGTTTGAAGAGGAAAATACCTCACTTTCTTGATTGGTATACTTTTCCTAGACATCTTAGTTCCTAGAAAAAAGTGGCGATCTATGATTTCTTTTTTCATGATGTCTCCCCTCTCAGGAACCTATCAATGAGATTACGCTCCAGGCCTAGATAATATGGTGAGAAAGTAAATATATTCCACCTCCACTATAAGAATGTGGGCCCCTACCTCAAAGTATTATTGTTCTGGGTTCCACATTCGCAAAATGTATTCCAGTAGTTTTACTAAGATATCATATTGGGAGCATAAGATTTTTTCAAAAGGACACAACCTCGTAAAACATCTATAGAAGCCACATCTTCCCCAGATCTAGAATCATCATCCTCATCTTGGCATTCTTTCCACACCACCATTTTGACTGAAATGGCCTTACAAAAACCAAAATTGAAGCATTAATACACATAATCAACCTTTAAAAATACTTCAAAAAAATTATTTTTTCTAGGGAATTCATATTTTGGGCATGCTTTGAGCCACCATTTCTATCTCCTTAAGACAAATTGGAGCCACCGCCTGTTCGAGCGTAAAAAACATGGTTTTCCATGGGCACCACTTTTCCCGCAAAGGAGAAGCACGTTACTCGGGATACGATTTTTTACCCTTATGTAAAAATATTCAAAACCCCATTAAATGCATTGGAAAAGAAAATTTTCAACCATAGGAATAATGAGGATGGCTATAGCTCTTACCTAGAATAAACAAATCGAAAATCAAACAAGTAACGGCTCAGGAATCTTCACCAAAAATATGCACACAATTTCTCCAAGTAGATATCCAAACTTGGTAAATAGTAACATGAAATGTTTTTACTATTTATTTGACTTTTATATGAGATATTTTAGGGTTTTATAACATTATTTTAATATTTTTAAATTATTTCATTTTAAATTCCCTTTTCTATAGTCATGAAAAGTCAATTTTAATATTTTTTGGGAAGCTAATAGTGTTTTAAAAAGTTTTTGCAAGGACAAAAATAAAATAGTATAAACTATGGGTAAGTTTTCTTTTTACTTTTTTGTACTTCCATAAAATGGAAAAAGTCGTCGAGTGCTAATTTCGATATTTTGATCATGCTCTTTACACCTAGTATCAAAGTTTTGAGTCGTTTTCGCTTCTTTTCAGGATCCTTAAACCCACTCATCGTGAAAAGAAAACCTACTGGAGTCTTCTTTAAACTCTTTTCGGACTCCTTAAATGTGAAAATATTGTCGAGCGAACTTGTCTTCTTCAAACTCGTAAAAGTACTAGAATAGTCTTCTTTCCGACGATAGTTTACCCCTTTTTCGGTTCGAATTAACTAGTTATGAAAAAGGAGCACTCTAGCCAATCATGAATGGAATAGTTCTATCAGTTATTATTATTTTTTTGGGCCCTAGAGACTAAATTGTACAAAAAGGACCCTTTGGAGTCTTCTTCCGTTTTCATCTAGAATCTCTAAACATGAACGATACCAAGTTAACTTTCAATGGAATCGTTAAACTAAACACTGAGAGACCCTCTTTTGAGAATGAACCCCTCATTTCTTAGGTTCATGAAATATATGAGAATAGACTTATCTCAAGATAAGCTATAATGAGTGTTTGTTACCCTCTTTGAACTCGTAAAAATTAAAAAAGAGGCACTCATCAATCATGATGGGGAAATTAAGGGAACTATTTCATTTTGCAAATAAATGGTAGTTAGTAGTCACCTTTGAACATGGCATTTCTCTGCATTTAATTTAGTCGTTTTGGTATTCAGATTTCTTCCAAGTCGATCCAATTTCATGAGTCATGTCACTCCTTTGAGTTTCAAAGAATGCATCATCTATCGCCGCATTGTGTCTTGGTATCCTCGTAGTCTATTCAATGTTTCCAAGTCTTCATTCATGCCACCCAATGTTCAAAGGAAATTCAAATTGAAATTTTACCTCTACAGTCAAAACATCCTTTATGTCATTACCTTTTGAGTCAGTCCTATTGTTATATTTTACTCAAAATTCTAGAACTTTGTTCCAAGTTTCTTTTCGTCGATGTGGGATTCATCATGGCCCTCCTTCAATGGTACTATTCCTATTGACATCATATCATCACCCAGGAATTAGTCTTAGCAACAAAAATATAGTACCTTGAGATCTATATGCATTAATGACAGATTCACTCGCTCTCGACATAGGTTCACATCATTGACCTTTGATAAAAATATTCAACTAAGTGTTCGACATCAAATCATCTATTCACACTCAGGAGATTGTACTAGGGTACCTTCGGAATCATTCCCGTCAATGGTGATTTCCCTTGCACTTGTTAACAGTTATCATCATTGACTTGTAATCAAGTGGTTTCTACCATGTTTGACATAAAAACATTGTAATCACATGGATAGAATCGTATATTGTGGAAGACAATATGAAGAACCTGGGTATCTGTTAAGCGCTCATTGCTTTCCCCAGGTAGCGATGGAGTATTGTGTATAATTCCTAGCATGGATCCACATTTGTATGGTCATGGTTGTGTTCAAATTTGCGTCTTCTTCACATGGATTTGACATTGATCTACAGTGTATGTTTGGTATGTATGTTCAAGTTTGAGTCTTCTTCACATGGATCTACGTTGTATTCTAGTATCCATGTTTATTCATCTCTCTCATGGATCTTCCTTGTATTGTTCTGCAGCCATGATGAAGAGACATTTGGTCATGAGTCAAAAATATTGATGTATTGCAGAAGCATGGTTTATGTTGATCTCTGATCAAGCAATTTCTTTCCTCGAAGTGATAACTTTCTCTTTCAAAGATCTCGCCTATCTTATCCCTCTATACTCATTCTTTGGGGGGGAATTCTGTTACACATAAATCTCATCACCATCATTTGTTGAGGCCTAAAACATCAGAAGTTTCCCTCAATTCCCAAACTGTGAAGTTGGACATTGGCCCAGACTCCTATTTTCCAATTTGAGTCCAGCACCGCCTTTTCCCTTAATGTAAAATGTGTTACCCTCTCCAGTAACACCCATTGTCTCTTGAAAATAAGCAGTGCCACCACCTATGCATCTTAATCAAAGAGCAGTTCCACCTTGGTAACGCTCTGTCTACATGGAGGAAAAGTGGTGCTTGTGTTAAAAAGAGAAAAAAGAGAAAAAGAGAAGACTCACGAATCTTGAGGGAATACTTCATGGCACCCTCATCCCTACTCTTATGGAACACTTGGAGATCGAGATCCTTCATTTTTGGATATCCCTTCCACCTCACCCACCATTTTCTCAACCATCCCTATCCTCCTAAGGCCTATAAAACAAAGCTCATTCCCCATTGTTGAGAGAGAGAAAAGTTATGCAGCTGCACTGAGGTTATGTCCAAATCTAGGGTGAGCATAGAAGGAGAAATTTGGAGCTTTTGGGGACAAGGAATGGCATGTGAATGAGAATCACAACACTAAGGAAATGGTTGTAAGCTCTCTTATTCTTTTCTAATGCAAATATGGTTCCTTTCCTGTAAAATTTATTATGTTTCAACCATTCATTTTATTATTGGATTCTTTAGTCACTAATATAGAATTGTAGACTATTTTTTGATACCCTTGATCTAGCTTGTTTGTTTGATGTGTTTGTGCAGGTACATCCATGGATATTCACCACCATAAGATACAACTACATCACACTTCAGAATATCCAAAAGACTCATTCCAAATATCTACAAGCTCTAGGGGAAGTCTTCCATCCTTGTCATCGCTCATTTGTTCTAGATATGAACTATTCAGACCTAGAAGAACAACTCTTATCAGCAAGAGGTGTATTTTCCTAGAAAAAATCCCCTTAAAACAGTTGTAGAAGAAGAAGTGAAATCTTAGGGGGAGATATGATGACAAGGGGAGTTGTCAAGAAGGCATGAAATCTCATATCAAAATGGGTACATCAATACAGGTTATCCTTTGTCATTGTTTTCAAAGGGGTAGAATGTTTAGATGTTTCCGTCAATGCCAAAGGGGGAGATTGTTGAGAATACAGTTGTCATTGATGTCAAAGGAGTTCACAAATAACAAAGGAATAACCAACATACATGGTAGCAGGATAAAATTAGTAAAAGACAAAACATTATCAAATTGAGGTCAAAGAAGCTCAATAATGACAACATAATAAACAAAGATAAGATGGATGACAGAGAAATTACAAAATCGATGGTAGTAGCGTTCAATCGATAAGATGGCTAACAGATAAATTACAATGTCGATGGTAGTAGAGGTCGATCGATGAAAGAGGAAGAGGAAGATGAGGATTTGCAGCAGAATTCATGACGAACACTCATCAACTATCTGATCAAGGAAATCAATGGTGCATATTGATTTTACACTTGGTATTTATCCCACATTAGCAAAAAGGTTGAGTTTGTAGGTTCTTGTATGCATTGGTCTCTCTAGAATTATTCGATGTCTAGATCAAAGGTAGTGTAGGGGCTCTAATTTTTTGGACTCCATAAGAATATCACCAGCTTAGAGCCCAAGACGACCTGACAGGCCCCCTCACTTTTTTGGAAGGATCGATGATGTACATATTGATGGTCAGGAGTGAACCCGTCAGAAAATCAACGGTGGTGAATAATTTCCGTGCGAAGAAAACTGAATATCCTCAATTCACATTTGATCGTAGATCGACGGATAAGATTGAATCCACAAGGAAATCTATGGTGGGAAATTATTTCCACACAATGAAAAGTGAAGGTTCACAATCCACATTAGATCAAATATCTATGGTCAGGAGTGAACCTGTAAAGAAATCAACATTTTGGAAGAAAAGAAGAAGGAGGTGTTTGTGCCAGAAATTGTTCTTAGACTACCAGAAGAACAAGCCAACACAATCTCAAAAGTAAAATTAAATAAAATAGGTTTTAGGGTTTAAAAAACTTCATCAGCAAGGAGGAAATAAACATCCACAAGCTAATACAGAAATGAATCATGCAAATTGGATAAACTGGGGATCAAACACATCCCAATAAGCCATAAACATTACACATGAAATACTAATTCCACCCACAGGCTACAAGCATTTACATGAATAAAACATTAAACAAGAAATGAAATTGTATACTGAGCAATCAAACAGATCAGAAATGAAAAAGCATGACAGGTAAAAGGGCTTATCATTTTATATATAATCAATAATATTCATCCACTTACATAAGAGTTATAAGTGCTAGCTTGAGAAATCAAAGCTCCAAAAGCCTCTCCTTGAGTGAAAAAGCCCCCCCTCAAAACTGTATGTTTGTCTTCCTTTTATCATTACAAAAGTAAATTAGTTCCGTAACTACCTTTTAGGTCCAAATTTGAAACAGTTACATCAATTATTTACATGATAACTCAAAATATTTAAAGATAACTAACCCAAAAATAGCAAATTGGATTTGAGGAAATTTGGTGAATTTTTGGAAATTTGGGTCTCAAAGACGCCTTCATATCTCTTGATCCAGAACACCTGTGTAAACTCTGAGAGAGGTTTTCTTAAACTAGTACGTTATGAACAAAAACCTCTATTGGTTTTTCAAAATTCCTCTTCAATTAATCGGAATATGTTCTGCAAATGTGTGACTAAAACAGTAAATTATTAAATAATTCAAACCCTGAAAATAGGCCACAAAGATGAATTCGAATCTCTCAAAAAATAATATATGTTGCAAAAATAAAATAGGTTTTTGTGAATGAGTGTGTTTTGAACAAAAACCTCTTTTTTTTTCCTTAATTAATTTCCATCTCCTCGTAATATACTCCCAGTGACAATGACAAAAACAGGAAAAACAGAGCTGCTACAGGAATCTCCTCATGAAAATATTTGACAAAAGACTCAAAAATGAGAGTTAGATTATAAATCAAAACTTGGAATGAACTTTTATTATAATTTTTTGAAAGCTTAAAGATGTACATATTAACTAATAATCCCAAAAGACAAACCTTAAAACTAAAATAATGAAATGATTCAACCATTAAAAGCATTAAATCCAACCAAAATTATTGATTGTCAAAAAATCTTAAAATCAACATGAAATATAAAATCATTTTAAACCAACGGTTGAAAATTAGGACAAAAAGAACAGATAATATAAGAACAAGATCTAGTTACAACAGGAGGAATGCAGAAGATGAGAAATCAAAGTCTAAAATAATATGGGTTTCCACAATACGGAGTCCGCCAGTGGAGTACAGAAAGCAGAAAGAAGAAAGTGAAAAGAAAAATGCGGAAGGAGGAATGTGGAAGACGAGAAATAAAAGTATAAAATAATATGGGTTTCTACAAACCGATGTTAGCCAATGGAATGCGGAAGGAAGAAAACGGAAGGTTGAATACAGAAGATGAAGAATCAAGGTCTAGAATAATATGGGTTTCCCTAACACGAAGTCCACCAATGGAATGCAGTAGGAAGAAAGCAGAAGGTATAAATTGAGAAAAGACATTTTGAGAAATGTTACAATTCCAAAATCCACATCCTAACATTAGATATACGATCAGGAATAATCTTGATATAAAATCAACGGCTCGATATTGTTGTGGAAATGGAGAATGAGGAAGGTCACAACTAGAAGATTCATGAAGAGGCATGATCGATGAAAAGGCGCAATGGTGAACAGATGTTTCCACAAGAAACATGAAGTTATTTATTGACATAATGATTGAAGGAAATAATTTTTCTCTGTGATCGTGAGTGACAGAGTCCAAGAAGTGAATGCAGTTCTATAGCAGATTGATCAAATTCAGTCTAGGGTGGCAAGGCGATGCTAAGGTAGGATACAAGTCTACAAAGGGTGTTGTAGCACCCTTGTCCGTTGTAGTAGGAAGAAACCTAGGGTGTTGTAGCATCCTTTTCTATTCTAGAAGTCTTAAATACAAGGTGTTGAAGCAGGAAGAAACCCAGGATGTTGTTGTATCCTTTCTGTAGCAGTAGATAGAGTAATCTCGTAGATTCATCTTTTTAATGATTTTGAATTTTTGGTTTTCTATCACGTCCCATCCCATACACCAGAGAGAGAACATGACCATGGTACTGCTAATATGGGAGATTTAAATCCCATGAACCTACACATGATAAAAATGCATTAAACTTAAACATACACAGATGCATGAATTATTGACATACAACGGAAGAAAAATTCATTCATTCAGACAATTTAACATGTTCATATTAATTCGTAAGACATATAAATTTTTAGAGATAAAATAGACAATAATACTTATTGTAACGTCCCTGACCCTCCAACCGGCAAAGAGGACGCTACCATAACATTAAACATCCGGGCTAAAAGGCCCATGAACATGAACATACCTAAAATTTGAAATAAAATGCTTTGAACTAGAACATGCACAAATACATAATTATTTATCATACAACGAAAGCAAACATACGTTAATTCTAGCATTCAACGTGTCCATCATCATTCATTAAACATTAAATATAAATGCAGAGACGAAATGGTCAAGAATACTTATCTTATAAAGAACTTATCCCGCAACCAGCTACGTTGCTGCAACGTTCCACCCAACCATAGGCCAACATGCTCCTTAATATCTCAATAGTGCTTCCACCCCCGAGTTGGGCATGAATCCCTAAGGAATAAGGAACAAGCAGGCTTACACATAGCCAAGGATACGCAAAACAACACATCATCCAAGCCAACACAGTTAGGTTTATCAGGCCATCAAGGAGCTCGGAAAGGCTAATTGCTAAGTTGGTGAGCTCATTGTAGAGCTAAGGACACCTATACCAAAACTAGCATGGCTTCTAAAACACCCACACATGCCCAACACAAGGAAACCAGCCCTTTCTCTACTACACAATCCCTCAGGCCCTGACCTCCCTTCCAGTTCTATTCAGGGATTGTGGAGAAGAAATCCATCCCTCTAGCTCTGTCTGTGTGGTTCCCAAACACACCAAGTTTGACACCAAGCCCTCATCCCAACTCCAAAGATAGTCTGAAGACCAACCACTGCATGCATGTAGCAACAAGCAATTCACAGCTTGGACAGGGGAGAAAATCGAACCCTGGATTGTTCTTGGCCCTCTCGTGGCCAAAACGACTCGCAATAGCGTACATCAAGGCTAAAACATAATTGGTTCCATAAAAACAAATAATGTGGGGGAAAACCATAGCAACCACCAATCAGGGAGAGAACAATAGCGAGATAACAATAGCCCCATCTCACAATGAAGCGACGAGAACATTACACAGTCCAAAAATAGGAGATAAATTCTGATTCTCATTCCTGGACAAGGGAAAACATGTACGCAGACCACAAATCCATAAGGAGAAATGCACACCCAAAATCGGTATGGAAACAAACACATACACACCGCCTCCTGAGTGTGAATTGCTCTGCACACGAAATCATGGGTGACAGTGGAAAAGAAAATCCTTCCTTAGCTCACCACTTGGATAAAATGATGCAGAAACTTATGCCTGAGAAAGGTAAATAGAAACAGTGGAGAGAATGGGAGAGTGGAAGCATCCCCTGTTTTTTTCCTTGACCACGTGAATGAATGACCCAGCTGGTGGAGTGTGCGTGGGGGAGAGTCTGCCACCTACCACTACCCAGCAGAATAACTACCCTCAACTAACATCAGCGTTCTTCAATGGGTGGCTAACACATGGCTTTTCTCCATAGACTCATGGTTTAACAACTCCCCCCCCCCCTTATCCTTAGGAAAATCATGCCCTTTTCAATATAATTGCATTGACATAGTTGGTTGGGGTCCATTTGATTAAAAAAAATGCATATTTACATAATACCAAAAATAATATGTGTCGTATCTCACGATACACCATCGGCAATGATTCTAATCACTGAAACATAACAAAACCAAATCCATGGTGGGATTTTTCCTTTAGCTCCACACCTTTATTAATTACAATATATATATATATANCCTCAATGTTCCGCAAAATTGAACAAAAATGGATGTGCCAATCGCATGGCATCCTCTAGCTCCCATGAAGCCTCTTTAGGTCCATAGTTCTCCCATTGCACCTTTACCTTCCCTATGGCTCGGTTCCGGAGCATTGTGACCTTCCTGTCGAGGATGTGCATTGGCTCGATTTGGAACTCTCCCTCGGGTTCCAACTGAATCACATCCCAATTTATCACATGGCTAGGATCATGTACATATCTCTTAAGAAAAGAAACATGAAAAACATTATGAGCTCTAGTGCTAGCAGGAAATGCAAGTCTATATGCAACTGGCCCTATTATTTCAAGCACTTCAACCGGCCCACAATATCTTGGTGATAGCTTGGTAGAACTTCCAAGCTTCAAGGAACTCTTCCTTGCTCTCACTCTGAGGTAAACATGATCCACAACACTGAACTCCCTGTTCACCCTATGCTTATCTACATAGATTTTTTGTCTATCATGTGATGCTTTCAGATTATGCCTAATCTTTACAACCTCTTGCTCCATTTCCTTGAGCAATTCTGGTCCAAGCACAACCCTATTCCCTGGATTATCCCAAGTCACAGGTGACCTACACCTTCTTCCATACAAATATTCATACGGACTCATCCCCAAGGATGCCTGTTGTCCATTGTTATAAGCAAACTCTACCAAGTGTAAGTAATCTTCCCACTTGGTTGGTTTGTCCATCACGTACATGCAAAGCATATCTTCAAGCACCTGATTAACTCTCTTTGTCTGCCCATCTATATGAGGATGGTATGCAGTGCTGAAGTTTAGCTTTGTACCCAAATCTGCAAACAAACCCTTCAAAAAATTGGAAGTGAACTTGAAATCTCGGTCAGAGACTATTGTCTTAGGCAATCCACGGAATTTGAAAATCTCCCTCATGAAGATCTTTGCAATGTCATTAGTATTATGCATAGACTTCACCGGTATAAAATGTGCTACCTTAGTCAACTTGTCCACTGCAACCATGATGGAATCATGTTGTCTCCAAGTCATCATCAATCCTGTAATGAAATCCATGGAAATAACTTTCCATTTCCATTCTGGTACTAGAAAAGGCTGCAACAAACCTGCGGGATGTTGATGTTCAACCTTTACCTACTGATATTTCATGCACCTCAAAATGTATTCAGCCATGTCCTTTTTCATTCCTAGCCAAAAGTACTATTTTCTGGCGGTAGCAATTGTCTTCTGGTATCCTAGGTGACCAGAATACATATTTTGATGGATTTATTCCATAACAACTCTCCTCAACTCTACTACATTTGGAATATAAATTCTGCCTCTATAAGTAAGAAGTCCATCTTCTTCCAATTTATATCCCTCATACCTCTTCTGAAGACTTTGTTGCTGCAATTTGTCTTTTACCAGCTCATACAATTCATCTCCAGCAGTACAATTAACAATTTGTTGCCTCAAATCTGATTTGCAAATACCAAGGGATGCCACATGCATTTCCTGCACCTTCCTATTTAGTGCATCAACTAGCTTATTCTCTTTTCCCTTTATGTGCTTGATTTCAAAATCAAACTCACATAAAAATTCTAGCCATATTGCTTTCCTATCGTTCAGCATAGGTTGATCAAATAGATACTTTGGACAACAATGGTCTGTCCTCAGTTCAAACCTTCTACCCATCAAGTAATGCCTCCACATCTTGGGAGCATGTACTATGGCTGAAAGCTCTAGATCATGAGTGGCATAGTTCTTCTCATGCTCCTTTAGCTTTCTAGACTCGTAACATATCATGTGGTTGTCCTGCATAAGGATTTCTCCAAGCCCTTGTCTGCATGCATCGGTACATACTACAAAATCTTTCTCTGGATATGCAACTTTCAATATGGGTGCACTGGTGAGAATATTATTCAACTTCTAGAAGATTTCTTCACACCTCGATGTCCATTTGAACTTTATCCCCTTCTTTTGCAAAGAAGTGATGGCATGTGCAACCTTGGAGAATCCCTCAATGAATCTCCTGTAGTTTCCTGCAAGTCCCATAAAAGACCTTACATCTGTCACATTTCTTGGAGTAGGCAAATTCATAATGGCTTCACTCTTTTTAGGTTCCACAGATATACCCTCTTCTGAGATAATGTGGCCCAAGTACTGAATTCCATCTCTATAGAAGTCACACTTTCTCAGATTTGCATACAACTAATGTTCCCTGAGCAGTTGCAAGGTTAATCTCAATTTCTTGTCATGCCCTTCCTCATTCTTAGAATAAATAAGAATGTCATCAAGGAAAACAAGAACAAAATTGTCCAAATACCTGCTGAAGACACTATTCACAAGGCACATAAATGTAGCTGGTGCATTTGTGAGACCAAATGGTACCACTACAAACTCATAATGTCCATACCTTGTTTTGAAGGTTGTCTTATGAATGTCTTCATCCTTGATTCTCACTTGATGGTAACCAGACCTAAAGTCAATCTTGGAAAATACCTTTTCTCCTCTCATTTGATCAAAGAGGTCATCAATCCTAGGCAACGGATATTTATTCTTCACAGTAAACTTGTTCAACTATCTATAATCAATACACAACCTAAGTGTACCATCTTTCTTCTTTACAAACAAAACTGGTGCTCCCCAAGGAGACACACTCGGCCTGATACACTTTTTTCCAACAACTCTTGCAGTCGCATCTTCAACTCTAGCATCTCCGGTGTACTCATCTTGTAGGGTGTCTTGGACACCGGCGCTGCTCCTGACACAAGTTCAATTGTGAAATCAATGTCCCTCTTTGGAGGAAGCCCTGGAATCTCATCAGGAAACACATCCCTAAATTCCTGTAACACCTGATAGTCCTCCAACCTAGGAGTTTTATCTTCTGGTGTCTTCACCATGTGAGCTGCATACAACTGGAAACCCTTCCTACAGAACTTCTTCAACTGCATCGTTGAAACCTGCCATACTGAAATCACCTTTGGAATACCTTTCACAATTACTTGGTTCCCTTCTTCATCCATGCATTCAAAAGTCTTATTGTAATAGTCAAGCTTTACTCTGTGAGCTTCTAACCAATCCATTCCAATGAGAACATCATAGGAACCAAGTGGTAGAACATTCATATCTACATGAGTGACCAATCCATTCACAACCAATGGACATTTCTCTACCACTTCACTGACCTTTCTCTTAGTTCCAGTGGCTAGCTGAACTAACCAAGATTTCCTATGCTTTACTTTCTTAAAAGCACAAATCTCCACTACTCTAGGAGAAATGTATTTGTGAGTAGAACCAGGGTCAGTCAAAATAGAAATAGATTGCTCAACAATCTTACCTGCAACTTCAACCATAGTTGACTGGTGATCTGCCTGACGGTCCTCCAGTGCTACATAAATCCTAGGGACTGCCCTTGCTACTTGACCCATTGCTTGTGCTTCTTGAATGTTGTAAGTTGGTCTTGCGCTTTCATTCTCAAGTGGACAATATCTATGCAGGTGGGGTCCTTCACATTTCCAACATTTGAGTGGCCTTCTATCCTATTGTGGATCCTTAGGCTTTTCTCCTGACTCTCCAACTAGCTTACTCGCAACTTTGGATGGCTACTTCTGCTGATTCCTAAAGTTAGAAGCTTTGAAACCTTTCTTCCTTTAGTCAAACTTCTCGTTCTTCTTGTCCTTCCATGCCTTATGGTAATCAGGTTTACCTTTGCTTTGCTCATAGTAATACTTAGCCTTCCTTATTGCTTCTTCAAGGGTTCTAGGTTCATAAAACTCAATTCTGTCTTTGTAAGACTGAGGCAATCCACTCAGAAACCACTAGACCTTCACTTTTTTCATCTTTGATGTACTTGACATACTTTAACAATTCAAAAAACTTATTTGCATATTCTTCCATGGTCTGCTAACCCAATCTCAACTCATGGAACTCCTTAATCTTGTCATCATAATACATGTCAGAGAGGTATTTCTGCTTGAAATACTTCTTGAACGGTTTCCACTTCAGTCTCCTTTCGTTGATCCTCTTTACTTGCTTGAAGTGTTCCCACCAAATTGATGCCCTTCCATTCATATTGAATATGGAAACTCTTGCCTTCATGTTTCCCGAATAATCCTGCACTTGAAAGTACTTCTTTATCCCAAGAAGACAAGCTTCAACCTCTTGTCCAGTATTTACCTAACCATCAAATGTAGGAGGTTTATCCTTCTTAAATTCATCTCGAGAGCGATCCCTATGGTGCCTCCTTCTTTTCCTTTTACGAGAATATGAGATTGAATCCCCACAGGATTCTTCGGAGTCAGATGATCCACTAGAATTCTTTCTCCTTCTCCTAGCACTACTCTTACTGCCTTCCGGTCTTGTTGTACCCCGTCTAGAGTCTATCTTTCTTTGCAAGTATGTCAAACTCTGCAACATAGCAGCATTCAACTGATGCTTCTCTTCCTAGGATTTAACCAAGCTTCTCATGGTGGCTACAACATCTGACGGTGTCTCTTGGAATCTCCTTCCATTAGACTCTATGTCATCATTTTCAACTCGGACATTTTCTTCCATGGCATCTCGTGCATGCTCATAAGAATACCGAGCATCATATTCATCATGGGTTCTCCTAACTGAACCACCACTTACTTACCAAATTGTACCACCTGGAATACTACCCTTGAAGATGTTTATGATTCTACAAACATTTTAGTAACACAACCATTAGATGCATAATATTGATATAATTCAGAATTAATTACCTTCACCTGGAAAAATCATAAAATAACAATTTTTCTCAAACACAAAATTTTCTTCCTTCATAGCCCTATAATCCGCTGATAATCTGCTGAAAATTCCACTGAAAAATAGTTGAAACTCCCTGGGAAATCCCACATAAAAAACTCAAAAATTTTCCTTCATCAAATTGGGTCTCTTTCCAACTAAATTTTCCGACATTTCAGCGACCCAATCAACAAATTTCTCTAGCATTCATCGGCGGCCCTATCACTATAATTTTCCGATGTATCAGATCCTTGTTGTCTAAGCTACCGAACTACCATCAGCAATGCCAAGGACTATTGTGTGTCGGTGATCGGAACATTAATCACTACCGCATAGGTGAGGAAACTAACTCCATTACGTTGTATAGACAATCGGAAGCACTCTTCGTCGGGTGGATAGTTCCTTAGGTAGCCGCAATGACGGGAAACAAACCGACTGTGGGTTCCATAGACCATAAAACTCATTGGTGGTCCCATCAACTATTTTCCTTTGATGTATTGGTGATCAAATCCACTAATCCTCTCCATTGTATCGGTGATTCAAACAATAAACTCATTCCACTATGTTGGCAACTGGAGCACTATCGGCAGTTGAAAATTCTAATCATCAGGGTGATAGTCCAACTGACAGCCGCAATGGTGGACTCACAAACAACTAAAATTTTCCCGATGTCCATCGTCACTCAAGACAACTAAATTATCCCGACACATCGGCGGACCCATGAACTAATTTCTTCCTATGTACATTGGCGATCCAATCAACTAATATTTGCCGATCTCCGATGGTTTCAATACTTAGAAAAAATTTTGGAAATTTTTTTCCTCTTTCTCCTTTCTCCCACCGATGTATCAACACCCCCAACATCTATTTTCCGCCAATTTCCACCGCCGCATCGGCTGCTTCATCATCTAATTCTCACCAACGTTTCGGTGGCTCAACCAACTAATTGTCGTCGATCAATCAACTAAACTTCGTCGATGTATCGGCATTCCAATCTTCTAACTTTCTTCGATGGCAGTATCGAAAGTATTTCCTTCTAAATGCGCTGATGTTTTGACGATATTTAGCTACATGGAGCCGACATATCAATGATTCCATCATCTATCTTCCACCGATTGTCGACAACTTCCGAACTTCAACAAATTCTGAAATTTCTCTCCCGCCAGTTCCTATCAGGAAGACTTGTGTCTAGGCTATCTGATGCATTGGAGAAGCTTCAGACTAAGTTCTCTGATGAGCCGACGGTCTTGGCACTTACAAAAATTTCATGAAATTCTTTCCACCTGTCCCTCATCGGGTGACCTTCTGACTAGGTTCTTTGCTATATAGAAGGAGCTTCCCACTAAGTCCTCCAATGATCCGACGAGCTCGACACTTAGAAAAAATTTGTGCATTTTCCCGTCATTCACCTATTTTCCTCCAATTTCTTCTGGGAACAAGGAAACTTGCCTCTGCTAACTGGTTTCTCAGGGCCCTCTAAGGCCTAATGCTGCAACGATGGCTCTGATACCACTCTATAACATCCCTGACCCTCCGACCGGCAAAGAGGATGCTACCATAACATTAAACATCCGGGATAAAAGCCCCATGAACATGAACATACCTAAAATTTGAAATAAAATGATTTGAACTAGAACATGCACAAATACATAATTATTTATCATACAGTGAAAGAAAACATACGTTCATTCTAGCATTCAACATTTCCATCATCATTCATTAAACAATAAATATAGATGCAGAGATGAAATGGTCAAGAATACTCATCTTATAAAGAACTCATCCCGCAACCAGCTACGTCGCTACAACGTTCCACCCAACCAAAGGATAGCGTGCTCCTTAATCTCTCAGTAGCGCTGCCACCCCCGATTTGGGCATGATTCCCTAAGGAATAAGGAACAAGCAGGCTTACACATAGCCAAGGATACACAAAACAGCAGATCAGCCAAGCCAACACATTTGGGTTTATCAGGCCATCCCCAAATCAGCCAAGCCAACACAGTTGGGTTTATCAAGCCATCAAGGAGCTGGGAAAGGCTAATTACTAAGCTGGTGAGTTCATTTCATAGCTAAGGACACCTACACCAGAACTAGCATGGCTTCTAGAACACCCACACATTCCCAACACAAGGAAATCAGCCCCTTCTCCGCTACACAGTCCCTCAGGCCTTGACCTCCCTTCCAGTGCTATTCAGGGATTGTGGAGAATAAATCCATCCATCTAGCTCTGTCTGTGTGGTTCCCAAACACACCAGGTCTGTCAAGCAAACCAAGCCCTCATCCCTACTCCAGAGACAGTCCAAATACCAACCACTGCATGCATGCAACAATAAGCTATTCATAGCTTGGATAGGGGAGAAAATCAAACCCTGGGTCATTATTGGCTCTATCGTGGCCAAAACGACTCACAATAGCCTACAGCAAGGCCAAAACGTAACTGGTTCCATAGCAACAAATAATATGGGGAAAACCATAGCAACCACCAATCGGGGAGAGAACAGTATCCCCATCTCACAATGAAGCGACAAGAACATTACACATTCCCAAAATGGGAGAGAAAGTCTGATTCTCATTCCTAGACAAGGGAAAACATGTACGCAGACCACAAATCTGTAAGGAGAAATGCACACCCAAAATTGGTATGGAAACACACACATACACATCGCCTCCCGAGCGTGAATTTCTCTGCACAGGAAAATCGTGGGTGACAGTGGAAAAGAAACCCCTTCCTCAACTCACCGCGTGGATAAAAAAACGCAGAAGCTTGTGCCTGAGAAGGTGAACATAAATGGTGGAGAGAATGGGAGAGTGGAAGCATCCCCTACTGTTTTCCTTGCCCATGTGAATGAACGACCCAGCTGGTGGAGTGTGCATAGGGGCAAGCTTGCCACCCACCACTACCCAGCATAATAACTACCCTCAACTAACATCAGGGTTCTTCAATGGGTGGTTGACACATGGATTTTCCCCATAGACTCATGGTTTAACAATTCCCCCCCCCCCCTATTATAGCGGATTTCACCACACTAGGTGAATCACACATTGTATGGCCTTCCCCTGTCCTGCNGGGGCATTTGTTATAGCGAATTTCACCACACTAGGTGAATCACACATTGTATGGCCTTCCCCTGTCCCGCTGCAGACTCATTAGCCCCTATGGACCACTTTTTGTCTTTTGATGTATCATTGACCATCCCTAAAAACATTAGAAAAATGATATACGCGGCCTTTTCCCTGATAACCGTGTACATACACGGATATTCCCTCTATAGTTGTGTACATCGGGATGTGTACATAATCCAAAATCCTTTGGAGCGTTCCTTGACTTGGATCCGACTCATATGATGTTGGAGACATTTACCATCATACTCACTCTTTCGGTCAAATTGGCCTAGTTAAACCACTATCCTAAGTTTAATTGACATCAGTGGAGCATTAATTACCATCATCCCAGTCACTCCCATGCCTACCTACAGTCAAGGAGGCTAACTTAGCCTTTCCTACAGTCAAGGAGGCTAACTGGAGCACTCCAGGGGTGATCTATGTGACATTCATGTACCTAATTACTAACTGGGGGTTACTTTCAGTTCAACCAATCAGTTACAGTCAGTTAAGGTGCCTCCATGCATTAAATATATTATTTAATGATTATTTAATATTNGTCCTTTGGAGCACTGTTGTGTTCTTCCCAAGCTTTCCTTTTGTTAGTAAGCTTGCTATCGAAGTGATGGAGGATTGGGGTGGTGGAGGCCCAAGTGGGGGATTCAGTTTCTCCGGTTCACAGACGTGCCGTCAAAGGTTGTCACTTGTAATCTCTGATTCATATTAATAGAAATATCTTTTCCTATCCAGTAATGTGTATTTGAATGAATATTGTATCCA